>JAIUZE010032513.1:0-10600 GCA_022085475.1 Heliosperma pusillum | reverse complement strand
TCCTTGAAGGATTGGGATCTAAAGCTGGCCCAAGCAGAGTTTGTATTCAACAAAGCCCCCTCTACCAGTACAGGTAAAAGCCCCTTTGAAGTTGTTTATGACACTAACCCCTTGATGCCAACAGACCTTGTACCAGCAACAAGGAAGGTGGTACCCTATGATGCAAAGACTAGGGTGGAGCACATGATGCAGATACATGCAAAGGTGAAACAGCAAATTGAGAAGTCCAATGAAATGTAGAAGTCAAGAGCAAGAGGTCCAAAGAAATCCAGAGAGTTCAAGGCAGGGGATCTAGTGTGATTGAACCTAAGAAGGAGAGTTTTCCTAACAAGAGGAAGAACAAGCTGAGTCCAAGAGCTGAGGGTCCGTTTGAGGTCATTGAGAAGTTGGGTTCTAATGCTTACAAGATTGACCTCCCAGGAGAGTATGGAGTGCATGGTACATTCAATGTTGGTGATATAAGCCCATATTATAGTGAATCTGATGATGACACTAGTGAGGATTTGAGGGCAAATCCTTTTCAGGAAGGAGAATTTGCAACATGAGTTGAACCTCCAGCCAGCCAGAACAATGTCACAGCAAGAACATGGAGCTTACCACCTACCCTACAGCCAGGCAGGAGTCCCATAACATGAACACTAATCCTACCACCCCCATAAACCCACATCTATGTCAAGAACAAGCAGGAACATCAGCAAGAACAACCACAACCAGACTAACAAGAGCACGGTCCATCCTTCAGAAAAACAGCCAAAACAAGTCCAGCAACCAGCCAATTCTCATGCAGCACGAGTCCATCAAGGGCTCCAACTACTTTTCCCCTCAAGATAAGGTCCTTAGCAACATAAAAGTCCAGGATAAGTTTCCCAAATAAGTTCTGGAAGTCCCCGTAAAACAGCCTACTATATTGAAGGTCATTCTGAGGAAGTCTGCAGGAACAAGTCCAATTGAATCTGTCCAAGACTCCTCACTTTTGTGTGATCAACCTAGCAGAAATAAGAACGTTGGGAAGGGTATCTAAGAGTCCCTCTCAACCCCCAAGACCAGCAGCAACAAGCCAGACAAAGGCTCCCCATGAAATTGAGCAACATTTCCATTTCAGGAAAGGAACAAGAACACTTTTCCGTCTTGCTTTTCTGTTAGTTTGCAGTCTGTTTTGCTCGTCCTTATTAGCTGACTTTTGTATGTTATTTATAAGTATTTGTAAGGCTCTTTCAGCCCTTACATTATGTTTATTGTCAAGGGTAGAGATCTATTGTAATTGCCTATATAAGGCCTGCATTGTAACCTAAAGAACTCAGACTTGAGTAATGATTAAAACTGAACTTTGTTCAATTCACAAAACTCTTAGCAGTGGCTTGAGTCTTGTTGTGTCTTTAACTTACTTGTGTGTGGGTTAAATACATGGTGTCTAAGGTTTACTCCTTGTGTGCTTGAACATTAAACACACCCCTTTCAGTCTGTGCTTGTGTGCTTAGACTAAAGCTCCTATGTGTTCTGCCTGGCCTAGTGCAGGTTCCTTGAGTATTTTAGTTCAGTTGTGAGTGTGTGAGGGAGTGTCCAAGGAAAGCTCCTTTTGGTCTCTGAAAAGCTCTATTTATGTAGAGATTTCAGTTCAATTGGTTATCAGAGCTTTGGTTTCTGAGTTCATTTACCTAACTACATTCAAAAATACAATAACCAACCATGAGTGAAGAGAGATTAACAGGGCTTGAAACCACAGTTAATGGCCTTGCTAGAACTGTCATGGAGATTACAGCATCCTTCAATGAGTTCTTAGATGGTCAGCTCAACAATGGTGCAAGAGGAGGTAGAGGTCGTGGAAGAGGAGCACCTATACCACTTGCTGCAGGAAGAAGGAGACACCATGTGGAACAAGAGGAGTCCTCAGATTCAGAGGGCTCAGAGCAGGGTCTTCCTAATCATAATGACAAAGACATAAAGGTAGAAATCCCAGACTTTCTAGGTAGCATGAACCCTGATGATTTCCTATATTGGTTAAGGTCAGTAGAGAGAGTCTTTGAGTTTAAAGGTTATACTGATAGGAGGGCTTTTAAAGTTTTCATCATGAAACTAAAAGGATATGCATCTTTATGGTTTGAAAACATGAAAGTTCAGAGGGCTAGGGAAGGTAAAGACCCTATTAAATCTTGGGATAAGCTTAAAAAGAAAATGAAGGCTAAGTTTGGGTCAAAAGATTATACCCAAGACATGTTTATCAAACTAACCCACCTAAAACAAGTCAGTAGGTCTGTTGAATCCTACCTGAGGGATTTTGAGCAGAAGATAGCTAGGTTTCTGGAAGGTCTTGATGAAAAGATAGCTAGCAGGGTAAAGTTACAGCACATGTACTCCTTTGAGGAGGCAGTAAGCCTTTCCTTGAGGATTGAGAAGTTAGGAAAGGGAAAATCAGCCCCTCCCAAACCCCAAGCTAGACCCTCTTTTAAACATTACACTGGAGTCAGGATAGGAGAACCCTTGGTCCTTGCTAAATCTCCTGTAGTAGATAAGGGGAAGGCCCTTGAGACAGACCTGAGGAGGACAGTAGCCCTCAAGAAATGCTTTAAATGCCAAGGCTTTGGGCATTTTTCCAAGGAATGTCCCTCTAAAAGGGCTTTGAGCAACATGGAGATTGTGGAGTGGGGTGATGAAGAGATCCTTGTGTGTGACGAGAGCCTGGAGGAACATGAGGAAGAACATAGTGAGGAGATGATTGAGCCTGATGCAGTCTTGAGTCTAGTAACCTGGAGGGTTATGCATACCCAGCCTCAACCCTTGGAGGATGATCAGAGGCAGCAAATATTCAGAACTAGGTGTACCATAAAGGGAAGGGTTTGTAACATGATAATTGATGGGGGAAGCTGTACTAATGTAGCTTCTACAACTCTCGTGGGTAAATTGTCCCTGACCACACAAGAACACCCCCACCCTTACAAACTGAGATGGCTGAACAAAGGAGTGGAGGTGAGGGTTGATAGGCAATGTGTTGTGCCTTTCTCTATTGGCAAGGGCTATACTGATGAGGCCTTATGTGATGTTCTTCCTATGGATGCTTGCCACCTCTTGTTAGGCAGGCCATGGGAATTTGATAGAGACTATATACACCATGGGAGAGACAATACTTATGCCTTCAAGTTTGGTATAAAGAAAATCATCTTGGCTCCTTTGCCTCCCAATGTTAAGGGGAACATAACTCCTGTCAATGATGTGTCCAAGGAGGTCCCGTTGTTGAGTGAAGCTGAGGTTGTTCAAGAGCTCATGGGTGATGAGCCTGTGTGTTGGAGTATGTGTCCTCAACAATAGTGCGATCACATAATTAAATCTCAATAATAAAAATAGAAAGATATGATGAATATTATAGTCAACTGGTCAACATAAATTGGTAACGATTGGCTCAATTGAGTTTGATGTTACTGTCGTATGACGGTGGTGATCAGTTGATCCCTTGAGGTCACACCAAAAGGATAATCCCCAAATCATGAACATTAACTAACTGTATAGTGATACAGATTAATTAATCCCTTAATTTGAACAAGTTTAAAATGAGAATTATATCTTATTGTAATGTGATTAAATAAGATTTATTTTAGTAATTTAATTATTATATTACTAAGAATGCATTATGTTTATGAAACCTTTGAGATAAGCAAAATTGGTTGATTATAATTACAAATTGTTGTAGATTATATTAACCAAATATGAGATGACCCATTTTATTTACATGTAATTATAAAATGTGACTTAAAATGTTAAGTCTAATTTATTTGTTATGAAATTGCATTTAAATTAGTTAAATGCACATTAATAAGCTTAATTACATGTCAGATGTCACATGTGTGACAAATGACAAAATCACAAAAAAATAAAATGGACACCCATTTTAATGGGTGCACCGGTTTTTTGGGTAATTAGGGTAGGTTTTGTGCATTATTTGTTGTTCTAATCAAGATTAAAACAACATCTTTGCATACCTAATCCTATAGCTATTCTACCTTCTTGTAAAGACAAAAAGGAAAAGCAAACCCTTATACTAAGGACTTGTTCCTCAAGGGATATTTTTTTAGCATGCATAAGAGGACTTGTTCTTCTTATTTTTTTTAAAAGACATCTCATACATGCAAAGATCTAACTTATCTCTCAAAAACCTCAATCTTCTCTCTAAGAAAACTTGAGAAGTCTTCTTCTTTATATTAGTGTAGTATTTAGAAGAGATAAAGGGGCTTGTCTTGGTGCAACAAAAGGAGAGTTCTTATACTAAGGAGTTGGAAATTCATCCTAAATATTCTAAGCTCAAGAACAAGATTAGGAAGATGTCTTAATCTTGTGCCCAAAATTGTTTATTTTCAATATAAGGAACAATTTCTTCTTCCTTATTTGTGTTTTTGTTATGCATGCATAAGATCCAAATAGTTTATGAGTAAACTAATTGTATTTTGATATTAGAAATGTCTAATATTTAGTTTAAGAAACTAACAAGTGGTATCAAGAGCCTTGGTTGTTGCATGCATAATCGATTTTTAGTTTTTTCGAGTTATTGTAACTTAAAGAAAACTAATAATTTGTGTTTTATAAGATAAAATCACAAAGTTATTTTCATGTCAATATATTCTGGTCCTTATATGATTTTATGTCATTTTGATGATTTATGGAAATTTACATTGCTTAAATATGATTTTTAGTGTTTGTATTACATTTTAATGAGTAAAATGATGTTTAAAAAGGTACAAAAAGTTAGACTTATCTTCTGACCTTGAAATTTTTACACGATATCACCCATTCATATTAATTATTTTATGTAAAATTTCGTCTGAAGTGGACTTATTTCGTATGATTTATGATTCTTTATATGATAAAATGGAATAAATAAAGGTTAGATGGTTAAAAATACTTCCGCTTTGAATCTGACAATGAAATTTTAGTATGTTGTCACATGCATATTTATTGTTAGACTGGAAAATTTGAGACTAATGTGATTTGTCTTGCATGATTTATGAATTTTTAATGATATGTCAATGACGTAAAAATGATTTAAGTATTGTTTTGTGATTTTAAGAAGTTATTATCACGCATTTCCGTAAAACCGGGTATATACGATACAAACCGTAAAATAGGGCGATTTGGCATTTAACATTAGCATGTTTTATACATATTATAATTCTGCATTTTTATTTATGAATGTCATATTTTCAATTTATGAATGTCATAAATTGGTTTATGTAATTTGGAATTATGTAATTTTATCTTAGTATGGCCTTAGTTTTAATCGATATTGCCCGAAATGTAAGGGAATATTCATTCGGTTGTAATTTAATGTGATCTCGTATCACTTTTATTGTATTATTTTATTTTTACAAATGTATAATAGGAAATTATTGTAATTTTATTATATATTTTGTAACTAATTGTAAAACCGAAGTTTCCCAAAGACGGTGCCATTCGGAAAGGAGTTCCGAGAGAGAGACGGTGACCTTGGGAGGCGTGCTTATGAAGTTCAAGGGACCAAAGGAGTTGGTTTCCGAATTTGTAATAGAATATATGATTTTCTATTCTAGGAAAGGCCATACTAGGAGTTTTACTTTTATGCTTGCAATTTATTTAATATGTTTGCATGCATTGCCAAATCGCCATAACATGACTTGCATATTTCATCGAGTATTCGACCGTATCAATTAAAATTATCGTTAATTCATCGATTTAGTTCACTTAAACGAGATAGATAATAAATTGACATGACTTCTCATGATAAATAATTGAGATCAAGCCATACCAAATGTAGAACCCATGAATCCCAATTTCGCATGTGTTCCGGGCTTAAGATAAATATTAATGTAATTTTATCGATCGAGAGTTCTAATGTAGAATAAATTAAAGAGTTAATCCACCGAATTATGTTAATAAGGGATGAATCGGCTTACCGTGCCCAAGTTGATATGAATTTGGATCTTGGAATCATTTATAATAGTTGGGTAGAGGTCACTATTTAAATGTAAAAACTTGTTTAAAATGATAAATGCTGACATTTCCTTTATGTCTAAAATTTTGTAGTTAATATTGTATATTCGCAATGGCAAATGCTAATTCATCCACTACCACCTATGCTCCAACTCTCACAAATGTCTCATGGCTTCGATCCTTCATGGATCGATGCAAGTTAAAAAAGAATGACGCTAATTTTACCGATTGGGATATGCAACTCCGTTTGGCCGCGGAGGGTGACAACAAGTTTCGTTATCTTACCAAAGCCTCTCCCGAAACACCTAATGAAAGGTCAACCGCCGCCGCAAGGCGAGCCTATGAGGCTTACTACAAAGAGTCCGCCGCGATCAAAAACATTTTGATCTTCTCGATGGAGGCCGATCTTCACGGGAGTGCCATAAGATGAGCACGGCCTATGAGATCTATGCCAAGCTTGTGACCATGTTTTTCACAAGCTCCTAAGATCTTACAATATGAGACAGCTTCCACATTATTCAACATGAACCTAAAAGAGGACCAAAAGTTAGCCCTCATGTACTCAAATTGATTGAGCATGTTGAGACTCTTAAATTGCATGGGGTGACCATTCCCGAACAACTCGTTATCGACTGAGTCTTACATTCCTTGGGGAAAATCAAAGCATATGTGCGGTTTAGGGTAAACTACAATATGCATAACATGAAAACCTCTCTTCATAAATTGCACAAGATGCTTGTGCAAGCCGAGAGAGACATGGGCTAAATGTTAGGCTCCTCCAATGATATAATAGTACGGGTGTGACACCCTCAAATGCGGAAAAAGGAAAAAAATAATTTTAATACATTAATGAAGGTGTCATAAATAAAAAGGTTCGTTACAAAAGAAAATTAATAGTATACATAAGAATTATACAAGACGGGAGACATATCTCCCGTATAAATACCGAAATAAAAGAGTGTATAATAATATACAATCTAAGAACCGAATATAGGTCCAAGGTAAATACTTCGCTCGCTAGCTCGTCAATGTACCCAATGTATGCATCACAAACCTGCCAACCGCATTAAATATAAACACGGAAGCCACAGTCAGTGGGGAGTAACTCCGAGTTCTCCCAGCCACGAAATGTCGAGTTTAATTAAACATGAATACATAAAAGCAATGTATATGGAAAATACAAAACCTTAACATATATGATATGCTTTTCATGTTATGAAACAATTAACTAACATATAACCTAGCATATGAAAGCTATCATGTGAATCCGATAATAAACTATAACAAGAGGTAGGGAAGCTGGTATGCTAGCTCAGAGGTTACCATGTAACATGGCCATGATACACTCAAACCATAATCAACACGTAATCATGTGAATCAGTTAACAATCGGTAATCCAAACTCTATCAATCCTAGCCGGCTTGCATCTCACCGTCTAGAACTCATAGAATCATACAAACATGAAAGACCAATACCTCTACAAACAGGCATAAGTTCTTAGGACCATCGATAGAAGACTTCTGTAACTCGAGGCTATACCACAAGGTAGGAAAAACATCATAGTCCTGACATGATAAGACCTCGCGGGACAACAGCTATTCCGCATCCCCGTCCCATACATAACCGTCTATGAGAAATCTACTAGGCGACCCCTAAGAGAGATGGCTAGTATTAAGCTGGCTCCCAGTCCCAACAGGAATTAAGGCAGCCATGCCCGACTGTGGATATAAACCCACCAAGCCGGGACACAAAAGCTTCAAGCAGAACTATATATCGTAAACGAACCGTCTGACCCTACAAAAAGGTACATGGCCTCCAAGATACCACTAACTAGAATTAGAATGGTCAAGACGCCATATACTCATAATTCTCTATGGGTACTTAGTCAACGCGACATATATCATACAAACAAACAGTCACGGGAAACTTCCTATCATGTGACTAATTGCATATAAATCATATTCAAATATCATATCGCCTAATATCTACTAAGGCTAATTCATTAATTAAATACAACCTTACTTGAAGACAAATCCCCGACCCGAGTCCCGCGACGGGTCATCAGTCAAAACGGGGCTGATTAGATCTTAGTTTGACCAAACCCGTTTGGTCAAACCGGCTAGAAACAGAGTCTTTACCATATAGACTTGAACATAAAATCATCATATACATTTCATGCTATTTTATTCCAACATCTAACATGTGAATTATTAAATCTTACTAAAACCCGCTTGACTTAAAGGATATCAAATTAAACTACTATCTCGTATTATAATTTCTAACATGTGAGAAATAATAATATATTGGAAAACTTTTAATTAAATAATTTACTTATTAACATTTCCCACTTGCTAAATATTACAAAACACGATAAAATAACAATACTCAAAAACCGTCACAAGTCCATGCAGGAAACCCACGGGCCTGGACTGGGCCCACGGGCCTGGTTTGGGCTGTTTTGGGTCGACATTTCTAAAACCGTTTCTTAATATTTTCCCGCATGCTTAACATATTTAAAACCCGTCAAAACAACAACAAAACAATCAAGTATCGACACAAACCCAAAGATCAATTCCCGGACCAACCCAGACCGGCCTGGACCGGGCCTGAATCGGCCTGAACCGGCCTGAACCGGCCTGGTTTGGGCTGGTTTTCTGGCCACCATACACGGCCTCCACAAATCAACAACCCCAAATTATTTCCAACATGATTTTAATTAACAACATCCATTTTAACAACCAATTCAACCATCATTCATATAAAAATCATGATTATGAATAAATCATGCAAATATGTCAAGAACACTAAACATATCAAAAATTCATACAACATAAATAAAATAACAACTTATCATGTTACTAGTTAAAAACCGTAAATAACAATAACATGAACAAAAACAAAACTATGTAACATTAATTCGTCGAGTAACTCGGAATCGTTACCTTAGCTAGCAAAATCAAGTAGCACCAAAAATAAGAAGTAAAGAAAACCCGTCTAATAGTCTTCTCCTAAAATATACGAGTCACCAAACTCGTCTTCAAAATCTTCCCCTATAAGAAATGACAAGAATAACATTATTAGAATTAAAACTTGATTTTCATAATTAAAGTGTTGAAAACGATTTTGTCGGAATTGAAAATAAACCGTACTTGAAGATGGAGAGCGAAGAGGAGATTCTAGAAATATAAGTTAGGACGGATTTGAATAAGAAATGAAGGTTTTGTGTCGATTTTGCTCAAGAACGATGAAGAACGATGATGATTATATTAAAGAAGGTATTAATTAGATATTAAGTTGATTAAGTGTAAAATGAAAAGATAGTTAATGAGTAAGTGGGAGATGAGCCGTGTAATTATAGAGAAATTAATGAGTCGGGTTTTGAAATTGTTGCTACGGGATTGACTCGGGTTTTATAATTATATTAAGGTAATTAATTAGATATTATTAGATGGTATAATAGTTTAATCAAATATCTAGATATTAATTAGATATTATGTTATTGTAATCAAAAGAAAGAAAAATATCTAGCTCTAAGAGAGGAAGGAAGAGCCGTGTGATTTGGGTAGAAAATGGGTCTGTTTTTAAGCGTTTTGCGTAATTTAAGTTGACGGATCGATAAAGTTACAAATATCTTAGATATTCGTATTAGTTTAATCGAAAGAATTAAAAGATCTAAAGTGAGTGGAAAAAGGTGACATGGGGCGTGTGACTCATGCCAAAGTCGGGTTTCGGGTTTGTTTCGGGACTTAAGTTGTCTCGGGAATAGTTAAATGACGTTCGGGGTTAAACCGTAAACCTTCTCTTAAATTCCGAATAAATTCAAAATAATTATATTAAATTATCCTAAATTCAAATAAATCTTAATAAAAATAAATTAAATTTATTATTTTTCAAATCTAATTTCGGTCTTTCAAATTACGGTGAGGTCGGAAAAGTCCAGCGAAAGTCAAGTTGACTTAAAACGGGATTACTCATGGAATCTCGCAAAGAATTCCAATACGAACTCGGTAAATCAAATACGACTCGAAACAATAAATTCCACTTTAAAACTTAAACAGGCTCAAAAGTATTCGTAAAATATTTTCACTAGATAAATAGGGTACTTTTCGGGTTGTTACAATCACCCCTCCTTTTAAAAAGTTTCGTCCTCGAAACTTAGAAGAAGGAATGTGACATATATGTAGGTCTATTTCAAACCTTTTAAAAATATATTTGTAATAAAAATACTGGGTCTTATCAATGGGCGGAAGGTTCTCGTCGGCCGTTAAGAACATCGACGTCCCAAGTCAAAGACTTAAAAGATACATTTTCGCATCAACAAATGAGAAAACTAGTTATCGAACGTCTCCAATAACGAGTCTCAACACTCCTTGACGGTAAAAATACTTGAAATCCTTAAAATATTTCCAAAAGCTTTTAGTTCAAAAATTTCATAGTAAAGGTAATAACTCTACTATCAATGCCTAAAATTTATAACTAAAACTTCTAGTAATCTACCTATAAGAAATGATATTCGATAGAAGGAACGGAATCTTCGAAAGAATAAATCGAATAGAAAGAGGAAAGAAAGAAGGAGATTTACCTCAAGCAAAGAGCTCGGGATATTTAGCTAACATTTTAGCTTCGGGTTCCCAAGTTTCTGATTCAA
>JAIUZE010032511.1:0-10774 GCA_022085475.1 Heliosperma pusillum | reverse complement strand
GTTACCAATTCATCCGTGAGCCTTCAACAAAATTCAATCCTATCATTTCAAATTCTCATAATCCATTTCTAATACTATCAACAATCAATATTCATCATCAACAATCATCAAATAACAACAATCATCATCCATAACATGATTCCTAAACTTACTAATCGTATTCTAATACGATTTCTAGCATATAAGCATGTAAAAACACGTAAATGATATCGAGTAACCCTTCACCGTTACCTTTTCGCGTCTTTAAACGGGTTCTAAACCTTCCTAGTCTCCACCTACATACAATTAGATAATAAAAGATGAATATCATTCACCTTAAGAAAGACGGATAATTTAAAAAGCGAGAAAGACGGTAATTTTATTACCAATACGGATAGAGGAAGCTAAGAGAGGAAGAATAAGACGAACTTACGTGAATTTCAACAAGAAACGAGTGAGCTATGATTCATGACAATAATGGAAATCAAGCTGAAGTAATTATGAACGATAAGCTAATAAGGAAGAAAATCAAGATCACTTCACTGGAATGCATTGAAATTTTTAAACAGGTAACTAACGTTGATATACAAATTAAACAGAACTTACGTTAATTTTATATGGTATATTTTATGTTTAAACTATAATACAGAAAGGAGATATGCATGGAATTCCGAAAGAACTAATTTCTTTCTTAGAGAAAGAATATGTGCTAAAACATGAAGTTCATCGAAGGTATAATTTGGAGTTAAACTCTACATGCTACAAACTGTTAGATTATTCCGACAACCAACAACTTATAGATGAATGGAAGCAACAAAAGAAGACAATTCAGGTAAACAAACATATAATCAGATTATAGGAAGTTTAATATTATGTATTGCTAAAATATTTGTGTCACAGGACATTAGTGACGGCTTAAATGATGCACCAGCAGAAGTCGTTGAGTTTAAAGGTGGAAAGACAAATGTATCAGAAGAGGTATTAATACAAAAATACTTAAATTTTAATAATTCATGGAAATTTTGCATATTAAGAGTTTAATGCTGCAGAACATTAGTGGCATCACAACTGAATCGCCAACAAAATGGTCACAAGAGGAGATTCTCAGCATTGGAAATGTCGAAAAAGGAAAAGAAGAGATCAAAAACCCAAACAAAACCAAAGAAAAGAAATTTAAATGGAAGATTCACATTTAAGTCGACCATTTTTTGATGACACTACAGATTTCAGAAAATGTATGCAAGGATTAGACTACTCCATATTAGGTTTTCATTAAGCAAGTTTTATGTTAATCAGTTGCATTATTATTCGAAATTTCATTTCTTTTCAAAAAAGTTTGTAAAAGATGTTTATCCGTAATTTTTATTCTATGTTATTGTATTAGACAGCACTTCATGAAAAAAGCAAACAGCTGCACTTACAACAAAAAAATGGCATTTTTTAATATAATTAATTATCGTACGGAAATCTGCAAGACCGTGGAACAGATATTCACAAGGCACATAAATTATTTGCAGGAATTTTACTATCGAGTATGTCAAATTTCACAATGCACATTCAAATTTTAACCAATGCAGTATGTCAAAGCAATCAAATTAAATTTTTTTAATGTTTTAATCCCAAATTTTAACCAATAGTTTCTCATGCAGGGTTAAAACCGATCATCACAGAGACGAGACTTGGAGAAAAAATAGGGCACCAAATAACTTGTCTCCGTTCCACTAAAGAAGGTGGCATGACCAAATGCTACCGTCTATTCTATTCTTCTACAAGCCAAAATTTGCTATGATCATCCTCTCGATTATGTCAAATTTCGCAATGCACATTCAAATTTTAAGCAATGCAGTATGTCAAAGCAATGAAATTAAAGTTTTTAATGTTTTAACCCCAAATTTACGGAAAATAATATTAAAAACAATACAGCCTGCATTCAATTAGTGGCATAAATATAAAATGATAGTCTCTCACGCGGGGTTATAACCGATCATCACTGAGACGAGACTTGGAGAAAAAAATAGCGCAACAAATAACTTGCTTCCGTTCCACTAACAAAGGTGGCATAACCAAATGCTACCGTCTATTCTATTCTTCTACAAGCCAAAATTTTGTAAGCCCAATTCGTAACAGTCATATTATTTGTACAGTTCACAAAGACAGCCAACAATCTTATTATGACCAACATAATTGGGCTAACATAAGCCATGTATCTTTTTTGGATATAAATAAAATACCCAATCTGAGAAAGTAATATTCAACAGAACAAATACATCAGTAGAAGGAACAAACTGCCAAGCAGTTACTAGATCATGGGTAGTTGTAAACCTATTTAAGCCAGCAGTTATTATCACATCTATCATAACTGCTGACTTCAGTGCTTATAAAAGCCAAAGGTTCATGGCATATGTCCATCTCATCAGCTATAATAGCAAAAAAAATCAGTCACAATATCAATGGCACCAACTCAAAGTATTCCAATTGCTTCAATCGATAATAACACTTCCACAAACGAACAAATCACAGTAAGAGTAATGCGAATGTGGTGCAAGAAAACAGATTCAGAACCAAAAAAATTGCTAGGTATTGAACTTGATATAGTGTCATTTCACCCCACATTTTCACCCCTTTTCATCTCGTTTTGCTTGCCTTTAACGCTCCCTAGGAGCGTTTCTACGTGTTTTACCTTCTTCTAGCATATTTCTTACTTTTATCGTGTTTTTGTAGGTAAACCGTCAATTGAGGCGATTTCTACCTACTTTTGATCAACAAAGAAGAAGGTGAATCATTCGGAGGACCCACGGCATACCTTGGGGGCCCCACATACCCTTGGGGGCCCTACTTGACGCGCCAAAGCCCTCCCGAGTCAAGGCAAGCGAAACCGAGAAGGAAACAACAAAGTCAAGCGAAGGAAGAAGGGGAATGAGCATTTCACGACCGTGAAATGCATCTCACGGTCGTGAGATGCTTTACCAAAAAGGATGAAAGTCGTGGATTTGGTCTCACGGCCGTGAAACTCATTTCACGGTCGTGAAACCTCAGTCACGGCCGTGAAACATGCTTCACGGTCGTGACTTGTTCGTGAAACTTAGCCTTGCTCTGCCAATTCCTTCACGACCGTGACTTGGAGTTTCACGGTATTGAGACGTGTTTCACGACCGTGAAACCCATTTCACGGTCGTGACTTGGCCAGTCCATGAAGCTTCTCGAGGCCCATTTTTCCTTCATTTTGAAAACCTATATATAGACCCTCTTATGTAATTAAAGGGCACGAAACCCTAGTTCTGAAACTTTCATAGAATTAGTGTTTAATCTTGTATTAATCCTCCTTAATTAAGCAAATTAGTCGGTTAATTAGTGATTTCGACTTGGTTTAGTGTATGAACTTGAGTTATATGCAAAGATTTGTGACGAAATCTTGGTATTTATATCAAAGTTCTAATCTTTCTCCAAGTTGGTATAATTCCTCTACTTAATCTTGCCTTTAATTAAGTTTTCATTTCATTTCTTGTCATTTACTTATTGTTAATTAGAAAAATGTTTATTGTTGTTGATTTCATTTTGCAATCCTTAATTAGTGTTGAATTTCCTTTAAATATGAGTGAGTAGAAACCTTGCTAGGGTTATGTGGGGGATTATGGGTACTAGTATGAGTTGATGTGTTCTTGTTGGGGTTAATAGTTGATTATTGTCTTATCTCCATGCTATGCTTATAACATGTTTGATGAAATGCCTACTCTAGTTTGCATGATTCTTTCGTTTGTTTCGAATACCATAAGATCGAAAGTCGTGGTTTTTCGTAGAACCGCTAGTTTGGCAAGCCGTATCTAGTGACGCGATAGCTAGTTAGAGTCGGTTTGAGGAGGAATTGTAAGAACGAAAGCCTCAATTCACTTTCCTAGACTAGATGACATTTCAACTATTAGACCCGACTCTTTCACTCGACTTTACTACCCATATGAACCCACTCACCCTAGTTTTCCCTCTTATTTGATAAAAATCCAATCTTTCTAGTCTTAAACTCCTTTTGTTGCTTTTCTTTGCTTTTAATTGATGTTATTTAGTTTAGCCAACAAATCCAAACCCAAATTACTTTGTGACTTGCAAGAGACTCTAGTAGACTTTTAGATCACTTTTGAACACCAACTGTCCCTGAGATCGACATCCCTACTTCACAACTATTTTCACTGCATCAAAATGGCGTCGTTGCTGGGGACGGTGTATGTTTAATTTGATTGTTTTTAGTTTGCTTTAGTTTTTTGCCTTTTGTCTTGAGAAACCTAGTTTCTCGAGGCATTCTCACCGTTTACATTTAGTTTTCTTGTATGCCCAGGCGAGCTCCCCCAAAGGACCAACCTCCAATCGATCCCGAGATCGAAAGGACCTTTAGGAGACTTCGCAAAGTCTTCAAAACCGCAAGTAGAACTTCTTCAAATCCGATTACCACAACGGAGGAGCTTTTACCTTCGATTGAAGAAAGGGAAATCCGGGAAAGTAACGAGATAGAAATTGAGCATCTAAGTGTAGAGAATTGGGAGGATATTATGCCGATTGCGGAATTTGTGAATCCTTTTGGAATCCCACCAACCATCCCACAAGACATCCAACCACCCACTCTTCTAAGAATGCCTAAATTCTCATCTCACTCCATTCCCACGGAAGATACTCTTCCAAACACCACCCCCGTACCACAAAATCTCACCGGAAATTTCATTGCGAAAACCGCTTTTATCCAATTGGTAGAGAGAAACCAATTTGGAGGTATGCCAAGTGAAGACCCTCATCTACACATGGAGACTTTTTGTGATTATTGTGATGTCGTTTCTCAAACGGGAGTGACTCAAGACCAAATTCGATGGGTCTTGTTTCCTTTCTCTCTTATTGGAGCGGCAAAACGATGGTTGAAGAGTCTTGACAAGGTCGCCCTAGGTATTGACTCATGGAAAAAGCTAGCTCTAGCTTTTTATCAAAAGTTCTATCCACCGGAAAAGACAAATATGTTGAGAGCTAAAATAACCGGGTTTAAGCAAAGGGATGAAGAGTCACTCTATGAAGCTTGGGACCGATTCAAGGAGATTATTCGTTCTTGCCCTCACCATGGTTTGAGTGAGTGGTTCTTGGTACAACAATTTTGGAATGGACTTTATGAAGATGCTAGAGGAATTTTGAACATGGGATCAAATGGAAGGTTCACGGAAGTAGATGATGCTCAAACTTGGGCAAGAATAGAGGAGATTACGGCCCATAACTCACAATTTAGTAGGCCAAGGCAAACTCCTTGGGGAAAGCATGAGGTGAGCTCCGTTACCTAAATGGGAGCCGATTTTGGAGGTCAACTTAGCTCTTATATGGAAGCAATGAACCTCAAAATGGATCAACAAACGGCTCTATTCCAACAAGCTCAAAGTTCATTAACTCAACCTCCTATGCAACAAGTGAATGCTATGGTTATGGCACCAAGCTTACCTCAAGGGGTTTGTGAATGTTGTGGAACATTTGGGCATGATCCTCAAGAATGTAGAGGGTCCGTGGAACAAGTGAATGCCTTTCAATCTTATAGGCAAGGAACCCCCTACTCCAACTTCTACAATGAGAACACAAAGAACCACCCAAATCTCTCATACAAAAGCCAAAATGTTCAAAACCCCCAACCACAACCATATGTTGCCCCACCCATGAGAAACAATCAACAAAACTTTCCAAAGACAACAATACAATCAAAACCAACCTTCCTACAATCAACCACAATACAACCAAAATCAATACAACCCACCACCACAAAATCAACCTCCCATGCAACCACAAGTTGGGGATCCAAACTTGGACATTCACAAAGCGATTCTCCAATTGCAAAAAGATAACCAAGCCAAAGATATTATCATCAATAACATCCTTGCCCACAATAAAATGCTTGAAACTCAAGTGACCCAAATAGCCTCGGGGAGTTCCTCTAGGGGAAAGGGTCAATTACCTCCTCAAGGTAACCCACCTAGAAATGAAACCGCCAATGCCATACATTTGAGGTGCGGAAAGAGTTATGAGGGGCCAAGAATGCCAATTGAAGATGATAATGGAGAGGGAGACAAAGTGGAAGATGATGGGCAAATTGAAATTGAGGTTGTTGAATTGGATGATAAGGAGGAAGAGTGCTCTTCAAGTGAGCAAGTTGTTGTTGAGAAGAATGATGATGTGATAACAACGAACAAGAAGGTTGAGGAGCCTATTGTGATAAGGCTACCTTTTCCATCTAGACAAGCCAAAACAAAACTTGATAAGCAACTAGGCAAGTTCATGGAAATTGTCAAGAACTTGGAGGTCTCCATTCCTTTCACCGACCTCATCACTCAAATCCCCGCCTATGCAAAATTTATGAAGGACATTCTTACAAGGAAGAAGTCATTGAGTGGAGTTGAAATCGTGGCATTCACCGGTGAATGTAGTGCATTTCTACAAAACCCAACCCCCCCAAAATTGAAGGATCCGGGTAGTTTCTCCATCCCATGCACCAGGCAACATAACCATTGACAAGGCCTTGTGTGATTTGGGAGCTAGTGTGAGTGTGATGCCATACTCCATATGTGAAAAACTTGGAATGGGGGAGCTTAAATGCACAAACATTACACTTCAAATGGCGGACCGATCTACAAAGCAACCTTTGGGTGTGTTGGAGGATGTCCCGGTTCGAATTGGAAAATTTTTCATCCCGGTGGACTTCATTGTCCTTGATATGGCGGAGGATTCTCAAATCCCCATTATTCTCGGGAGGCCATTCTTGCACACCGCCGGAGCGGTAATTGATGTGAAACACGGGAGGCTTACTCTTGAGGTGGGGGATGAACAAATCACTTTCAACTTGCAAAATGCCATGAAAGCTCCCAATCTTGGAGAAGCATGTTATTTCATTGACATCATTGATGCCTTCGTTGACGAAGTTACACCTAGCTTCCTTATGAGGGACCCTTTGGAGGCTATATTGACTTTAGAGCCAAGGGATATCATGGAGGAGCTACATGGGTTTGAGTTCGACTTGCTTGAAGCAACTTTGGAGGGAGAAGAGCTTGATGAAGAACAACTCTTAAGACTTGAGTCTATCATCCAAACTTCTTGTGCGGTAGACATCGCGGTAGAGGTACAAGCTCCTTCTCTTAAACCCCTTCCTTCTAACTTAGTATATGCTTATCTTGATGAGTCGAAGTGCAAACCGGTAATTGTAAATGCTAGCCTTGATTATGATCAATTGAATGCATTGTTGTGTGTGTTGAGAAAACATGAGAAAGCTATAGGCTATAGCTTGGATGATTTGAAGGGGGTTAGCCCCGAATTGTGTATGCATAGAATTCATATGCAAGATGACCATGAGCCAAGAAGGCAACCCCAAAGAAGACTAAACCCCACCTTGCAAGAGGTTGTCAAAGGTGAAGTCATGAAGCTACTAGATGCCGGGATCATCTACCCAATCTCTTACTCCGATTGGGTTAGCCCCGTGCAAGTGGTGCCAAAGAAAGGTGGCACCACGGTAGTGAAGAATGATAAAGATGAACTAGTGCCTACTAGGTTAGTGACGGGATGGAGAATGTGCATAGACTATAGGAGGTTGAATGCCTCAACAAGAAAGGATCATTTCCCCCTTCCCTTCATTGACCAACTCTTAGAGAGACTTGCCTCAAACAAGTATTTTTGCTATTTAGATGGATACTCGGGATTTTTCCAAATCCCAATTGACCCGATTGACCAATCTAAGACCACATTCACATGCCCTTATGGCACTTTTGCCTATAGGAGAATGCCTTTCGGTCTTTGCAATGCCCCGGCTACATTTCAACGATGCATGATGAGCATTTTTTCCGATTACATTGAATCTATCATGGAAGTTTTTATGGATGATTTTAGTGTATATGGGAAAGATTTTGATTTGTGCTTGCATAATTTGTCCTTGGTGTTGCAAAAATGTGAAGAAGTTAGTCTTGTTTTGAATTGGGAGAAGTGCCACTTCATGGTTAATGAAGGGGTGGTTCTCGGTCATCTTATTATCGGAAAAGGGTATCCAAGTTGATAGAGCAAAGGTGGAAGTGATTGAGCAATTACCCCCACCTTCAAATCTCAAAGGGGTGAGAAGTTTCCTTGGTCATGCCGGCTTTTATCGCCGGTTCATCAAGGACTTCTCCAAAATTGCTAAACCACTTACACAACTTCTCCTCAAGGATACCCCTTTCCATTTTACTAATGAGTGTGTTGAGGCATTTGATAGGATAAAGGAAGCTCTTATTTCGGCTCCGGTCATGCAATCCCCGGATTGGGAATTGCCATTTGAGGTGATGTGCGACGCAAGCGATTATGCCATTGGCGCGGTTCTTGGCCAACGGAAGGATAAAGCTTTGCATGCCATTTGCTATTCTAGCAAGACCCTTGATGAGGCACAAGTCAACTATGCAACGACGGAAAAAGAGCTTCTTGCCATTGTTTTTGCTCTTGATAAGTTTTGTTCATATTTGATTGGCTCCAAAGTCATTGTGTATACGGACCATGCCGCACTCAAATATCTACTTGCCAAGAAAGAAGCTAAGCCCCGCCTCATTAGATGGATCCTTCTCTTACAAGAATTCGATTTGGAGATAAGAGATAAGAAGGGTGCGGATAATGCGGTGGCGGACCACTTGTCCCGGCTATGCTATGATGGAAGTAAAGATGACATGCCTATCAATGATTCATTCCCGGATGATTTTCTCTTTGCAATTCATGAAACAATCCAAAATAAAGCACCTTGGTTTGCGGACTTTGCCAACTATATTGTGGGTGGTGTTCTTCTGGCGGACATCAACCACAATCAAAAGAAGAGGTTTTTATTTGAAGCTAAGAGATACTTTTGGGATGATCCTTTATTGTTCAAGGAGTGTGGCGATGGGATGTATAGAAGATGTGTTCCACAATGGGAGTATGAAGAAATCATGAAAGGATGCCACTCCTCTCCTTATGGAGGGCACCATGGGGCAAGCAAGACCGTTGCTAAAATACTTCAATCCGGGTTCTTTTGGCCCTCTATGTTCCATGATGTCAAGCACTTTGTCCAAAGTTGCGATGCTTGTCAACGCACCGGCAACATTTCTTGGAGTGGAAGTGTTTGATGTGTGGGGAATAGACTATCAAGGCCCCTTTATTTCTTCAAGAGGGAATAGGTACATTCTTGTGGCCGTAGACTACGTGTCCAAATGGGTGGTGTAACACCCCGTAATTTGAAAGACCGAAATTATATCTGAAAGGTAATAAATTTAATTTATTTTAATTTATTACGATTTATTTGAATTTATGATAATTTAATATAATTATTTTGAATTTATTTGGAATTTAAGAGTAGGTTATACGGTTTAAACCCGAACTTCATTTAACTATTCCCGAGTCAACTTAAGTCCCGAAACAAACCCAAAACCCGACTCCTACATATGCCACACGCTCCAAGGCACCTTTTTCCTCATTTTAGGGCTTTTGATTACTTTTGATTAAACTAATACAAATATCTAAGATATTTGTAACTTTATCGATCTGTCAACTTAAATTCTGCAACAAATCGCTTAAACCCGGACCCGACTTCTTCCTCTTCCACACGCCTCTCCCTCTTGTCCCTTAGGATTAGATATTTTCATTTCTTTTGATTAAACTAACATAATATCTAATAATATCTAGATATTTACCATAATATCTAAGATATTTATAAAACCCGAGTCAATCCCATAACAACAAGTTCAAAACCCGACTCCCATTAATTCCCTATATTACACGGTCCAACCTCCCCTCTTACTCACAAATTATCTTTTTATTTTACATTAAATCAACTTAATATCTACTTAATACCTTCTTTAATATAATCACAATTGTTCTTCATGTTCTTGATCGTTCTTGAGCAAAATCGTCACAAAACCTTCGTTACTTGGCCAAATCCGTTCTAAATTATATTTCTAGAGTCTCCTCTCTGCTCTTCATCTCCGTGTACGTTTCATTTTCAATTCCGACAAAATCATTTTCAACACTTTAATTGTTGAAATCAAGTTTTAGTACTAATAAAGTTATTTTTGTCATTTCTTATAGGAGAAGATTATGAAGACGAGTTTGGTGACTCGTATATTTTAGAAGAAGATTAGTAGACGGGTTTTTAGGTCTTATTTTGGTGCTATTTTGTTTTGTGCTAGCTAAGGTAACGATTACCGAGTTACTCGACGAATTAATGTCACATTTATTTTTGTTATTTACGGTTTTAAGTAGTAACATGCTAGGTTGTTATTATTATTAAGTTTTATGAGTTTTTAACATATTTAATGTTTTTGACATGTTGGATGATTTGTTCATAATTATAATTTTAGTATGAATGATGGTTGAATTGGTTTTTAAAATGGATGGTTGTTAATTAAAAACATGTTAGAAATAAATTTGGGTTGTTGTTGGTGGTGGCCGTGTGTGGTGGCCGTTTTGGTGGCCGAGAAACAGACCCGGCAGGCCCGGTTCAGGCCCGGCTGTCCGGTCATGGTTGGCCCGTTAATTGGCCCTTTGGGCTTGTGTCGATACTTGATTGTTTTGTTGTTGTTTTGACGGGCTTTAAATATGTTAAGCATGCGGGAAATATTAAGAAACGATTTTAGAAATGGTTGACCAAAACAGGCCCAAACCAGCCCGTGGGCCCGGTTCAGACCCGGTTCAGTCTCGGCCCGGTCCGGTCTTGGCTGACCCGTGAGCCCTCCTTTGGGCTTGTGACGGTTTTTGAGTTTAGTGTTATTATTATATCATGTTTTGTAATTTTAGCATGTGGGAATTT
>JAIUZE010032509.1:0-26474 GCA_022085475.1 Heliosperma pusillum | reverse complement strand
AGGTAAGGCTATGGGAGTTATCCTCACTAGATGTCGGCTTCCCGAACTAGAAAGTGCTTTGCCAATCCTCACTTTATCCTCTTCCCGGAGCTTTGGTAAAGATCAAACTGCTTTTCCATTTCACCGGAAACCAGTCGGATAGCTCCGTAGGATCAGGGCTCTCCACCATAGGCACTACTACTCCTGTGCATATTGACACGCCACCATTGCATAACCACTATTGTTGATTGTCCTCCCTTCTAGGGGTGAACTGGTTGGCTAGCTAGCGCGGCCCATCTTGCTATTCTTCAGCACTTGAGCAAGAGCCTCCATTATAATATTATCAGCTGAACGCGGTCTAACCATCTTCATAAGAAACAAAGACAAATTAAGTTATCCTATCAATTAGCAAAAACAAATAGACTACCAATTAAAGTCCTTAACTTCTACCCAACTCTCATTTATTATTTCAAGGTCAAGTAGTTTAAGTTAGGGTTCACGTGTGTGCGTCTGGAGCGATCAAAGCTCTGATACCAACTGTGACAACCCTCGCGAATGCGGAAAGATAAAACATACAAGCATGTGAAAAGATATGCGGAAATACGGGATTTTAAAAACTTTTATACATGCATTGTAAATAAAACGAGAGGTGTCAAATATTACAAACTAAAAACGGAATATACAATAAAGAGACGGGGTCTCTTCAAATGTTAGCAAAGAACAAGTGTTTAACAAAACTAGCTACTATCGTCTAGAGGTGAACTTCCAGGGACAACGCCCGCTAGCTCACACCCGAACCCCAAAATGTCACAGCCAAAAAATCATCCAAGCAAGAAACCTGTTCATCCATGAAAAACCTGAATGCCACAGTCAGTGGGGAGTAACTCCGGGTTCTCCCAGCCATATTACATCAAACGTACACATAAGGTAATACAAAAGTAAAGCATGCATATATATACATATCCATGTGAGTTACGATAAAAATAGATAGGCAGTACGAGATATAATGATAAGATCCTGTGGAAATCAAATCCGTAACCATCATGTTATTCAACGACTTGGGAAAGACACTCTTAGGCAATCGAATACGCTCACTAGGGCTTGCATCTCACCGTTAGCGGTATAAGATTGATAAGATTGAGACTCGACAGACAAACCAGTCAAGTCATATGATGATCACAAAGAATCCAACATATTATAATCCAAACACGAACCAAGACAATGACGGTGTCCAATCAGGCAATGACCATGAACAATATCATGAAATCACGCATTCAAGAACGACACAAGACGACAACTCTCACGGTAAATGAAACGCACTAGCATCGTGTACATGGCAAGTATGATTAAAAGGCATCCACGGGATAAAGCAGTTCCCTGAAAGCATACACGATAAAGCATTTCGCGTATGTAGACTAATTTCCTCCTGGTAGGAACGATAATTAAACGGCTCCTAATCTAAACCTGGCCAGATTCTCGGAATCACATTTTCCGATTCGACCTGCGATAAAGCGTTTCGCATCCAAGACTCGGGCTTATAATATATATATGCCGAGTACCCCAAATTCGGTAGATCAATTCACGAAAGAGGCGGAAAAACAGCTCAAGCCTCATGACAAGCGGTACGCTACATGCAAATAACACCACCTCGCAAGTATACAACATTTGACGGCCGGGTTGATCAACGCATAGCGTTCAACTCCCAACAACGTCGTCATATGCCCACTAACACATGCATTTAAGCAGTAGGATACCTCTCCGTTCCGACATTCCAGCCTTACGAACGGGAAGGTAGCCAAGGGAATGAGAATACAAAGAACAATACAAAATAGTGCTCAAACCGACTCATTTGTAAAAACCGACTCAAAGTGGGAACATATCGAAAACCGTCACAAAACATGTGATACGTGCGAAAGAGATATCGTATAACCAAAACATGAATATTATAAGACATTACGTAAAATTATACGACAAACCGATCATGCGAACTAATATAAATTACGAGTTTTAGAAAATAAAGGAAATGCATACAGCCGTGTTCCAGGCCGGGCAGAAGACCGGCGGCCGGTGGGCCGGCTCAGAACACAGGCAAAATCCAAAAACAGAGGAAAAGGGGTCTGGGCCGGTCAGTCGACCGGCGGCCGGTCGACCGGCACAGCCAATCATACCAAACTCAAAACTTCAACACTGATGTGTTCCAGGCCGGTGGGTTGACCGGTGGCCGGTTGGCCGGCCTGGAGCACCACTTCATACAAATTCTCAATTTCCAAAGGGTTTCTGATGTGTTCCCAGCCGGTGGTCAGACCGGCGGCCGGTCGACCGGCTGGGAGCACTTCTTCACCCGAGAGCTTCCAAAGCTCAACCAATTCATTTCCATTCTCATATATACTTCAAATAATCATCAACAATCAATATAATTCATCAACATTCATCATATAACATCATTTACTAATCATAGCATGGTTTCTAAACTTCCTAATCGTAATCTAATACGATTTTCTAGCATATAAACATGTAAAACACGTAAGTAATACCGAGTAACCCTTCACCGTTACCTTTGAGCGTCTCTAATGATCGTCAAGCTCCTCTTCTATAAGGAAATAGTCTTTGTCGGGATCTTGGAGGTCGCCACCTACAATTAGATCGTAAAAAGATGAATAAAGTTCATCTTGAGAAAGACGGAATGCTTAAAAAGCGAGAAAGACGATAATTTTATTATCAATACGGATAGAGGAAGGTACGGGAGGAAGAATAAGATGAACTTACGTAAATTCTATCGAGTAACGAAGAAACTACGCCAAATCTAAGATGGAAATCAAAGAGGGAAATTGATTTCTTAAGGAAGAAGAAAACTAGGTTTGATTTTGTGTTTAATGAGATTTTAGGTTAAGGAGGGAGTGTGTTGTGAGTTGTGTAGAGAAAAAGTCAAACACGATTTCCAAAGTCCAGAAAGTCAAACTAGACTGAAGACGACTTTTTCATGAAATCTCGCAGAAATTCCAAATACGAACTCGGAAATTCAAAATTCGACTCGGAACTTAAAATTATAATTTAAAACTTAAAATTACTGAAAAGATTTCGTAAAATATTTCTATTAGAAAAATAGGGTACATTTCCGGGTGTTACAAGATTAGTTATCATTATGCATGAGTAGTTACTTTGTCTAGGGAATTAGGGAAGCCATGCATAAATAATATTCTCAATTGTTGAAATGAGATGTTATGATATCAAATAGTTGTTTCTATCACATGCTTGGATTGTATTGTTAGTCTTTGATTATTGATCACAATCCTTGGTTAAATTCGTTAATTCTTTCTATAAGTCCAGAGACACGGAATTGAATTAGACTAAGCACGTGTTAGTAGATCGACCTAGCCATAGCGAGAGTTCGTTAGGACCCGATCTATGGTTGACACTAATATCGAGAGGTGGATGTCTTTAGCCTAAACAATTATCGTTATCATTAGTTTCCTAGTTTGACTTGAGCATTTACATAATTTTCATGTTTGACCCGACCTCCCTAGACTCTTCCTTTATTATTATTGTTGTTTCATAAACCCACAAACCAATCAATAACCGACGTTGATAGAATTCACCCCATAACAACTTGTATAGCAACTCCCGTCTCCTTGTGTTCGACCCCTATTACTACATTCATTTGTGTCTAGGGTATTTATCTTTGATTAGGTGTGCGATAGCCTATCATCGACTATAACATTCATGTCCTAGACCCATCTTCATGTTATTGTTAGACTGTTCGGTAAGGAAGTTTAAGAGTTTCTGACTTCTTTCCCATTTATCATGAAATTTCCGTGCATGTAGGAGCAATTCCTTCAAAGACTCAACTTCTTTTTCACATATCGAATGGTCTACATTCGAGTCTTTGGAGGGATTGTTCTTTTTAAAATTTTCACGACAATCATTAAAGCTTTTGTTCAAGATAAATTTCTCCTCGTTATGTTGATCTTTGGCGTGGGAGAATTTAGCCTCTAAATCTTTCAATTGCTGAAAAAGAAAAGAGTTTTCTTTCTTGTGATCAATGATAGCAACTTCCTTTGCCTTAGCTTCAGATTTCAAAAGCTCGTTGACTTTCTTCAATTCTAATGTTATAGCCTCATTAGCTATAACTTTGGCTTGATGATGCTTAATGTAGTGCTTTAGCTCTGAGGTTATAGATTCATTAGTTATAACTTTAGACTCAAGAGCCTCTTTCTCAACTTTTGTCATGTCTGAAGTTGTTGCTGGAGTAGCCATAACTTTAAATTTGAGCTTTTTAGCTTTGGCCTTTAGAAGTTGGTTTTCCTCAGCAATGTCAAGAATTTGTTCCTTAAGGTCCTTTAATTCTAGAGTCTGTTCATGACAATGAACTAATGTTTCTTCAAAATACTTACTTAAAGACTTCTTAGACAATTTCTTAACTTCTTCTTCCTCTGACTCGACGTCTTCTGTGTCGAGATCTCTCCAGCAATAAGCCATCATGACTTGCTTGAGTTCCTTCTTCGGTTTGTCTTGTTGATTTTTTATCTTTTATTTTCTTCCAAGTAGGGCAATCCTTAATCATATGATCATTGTCCCCACACTTGAAGCAACCACTACTTGAGAGAGAACCTTTTGACTCGATTGGCTTCTTATAAGATTCGTTAGTGTTATTGTTAAACGTTTTTCCTTGTTTTTGATTAAAGAAATTTTTCTTAAAACGCTTAGCGAATAACACCGTTTCATCTTTAAGATTCGAGTCTTGTTTTTCACTAGACTCAGCTTGTAAAGCCACTTTCTTACTATTGTTATCGTTTTCCTCATCCTCATCAAGAGTAATCTCGTGAGCCATTAGGTTTCCGAGTAGCTCTTGATAGGATAGGTCACATAGATCCTTACATTCCTCAATTACCGTCACCTTAGGTCTCCATCGTCTAGAAAGACTTCTATGGATATTTCTAGCAATTTCCTCGGAGTCAAAAGTTTTTCCCAGATTTTTCAATGCATTAATGATACTAGAGAAGCGAGTGGACATGCTATCAAGCGACTCATTTTCCTCCATGGAAAACAATTCCCATTTTCGAATTAACAAGGCAATAGGTTGCTTTTTGACAGCAGTCGTCCCATCATAGGCTAACTCTACACCATCCCATATTTCCTTGGCAAATGCACTAGATGAGAATTGATCAAACTCGGTAGCAATCATGTCGTTTTGTAACAGGCTTATTGCTTTTGAGTTTTTCTCAGCTTTCTTATAATCCTCCTCAACATAGTCCTCTTCTTTCTTTTCGGTGGAAGTACCAGTAATAGAGCAAAGCATGATCTTATTAGAGCCATTTTTAATGATTAGCCAGCACTCCCAGTCGTTACCCTTTATGTAATGGGTCATCATATTTTTCAATAAACTATAGTTCTTCCCATTGAATACGGGACACTTTAAGTATTTGGAATCCATTAAAATAAAATTAAATGCAGCGGAAAATTAATAAATAAAAGTAAGGCAATTAAGAGCACGAGGCTCTGATACCAATTGTAGAGTCTATCGATCGAATACGAAAGAGGGGGGAGAGGTGAATTGAGTATTAAAAACTAGCCCCACTTTTTCGATTTATAGGATATGTAATTAATTATTTGATTCTATAGATTAAAATCAACTAATTAATTAATCAAAGTAAATGCTTGAACGAAATAACAAAAAAAAAAAAAGACACAAGAGGTTTTTGAAATGGTTCAGTTTAACAAATTGAAACCTACGTCCACTATTCTCGATTAATAATCTTTAGTACCTTTCTACGGACTACAAAAATTATCAACCAACTCGTATAATCAACTATGATTATAACTCAAGGTGAGCATCGTTAAATACTCTATACTATCTTACGTTAATAAGAAAGTACAATATAACTCACAAGGATTCTCGTTAAGGAATAAGTAAGATTATGTGATGTACTATTATCCAATAACGTAATTCACTCGAGCGATTGACAATGATTGATACACGACTATTTCGGAAAAACAAACAATAAAAATAATAAATATTTTGCTCAAAGTTTGTTTTAAATAAATTTGTAAAATTCTCTCAATGTGTGTAAAGTCATTGTTAATGATTATGATGGAAGGAGTATTTATAGTATACGCATAGGAGAAATAAAATCTAAAACCCTATCTTTCTCTTTAAGAAATATATTTATCTTTAATATCTTAAAACATTGTTGTAAAGATATTATTAGAATCCTAGTTTAAGGTAAACAAGGAAACGTGCCTATAGAGGCCGAAATCCTCATTACCATGAAACCCTAGGAGCACGCAACCCTAGGAGGCACAAACCCTAGGTTTCACGAAACCCTAGGTTTCACGAAACCCTAGGTGGCGCAATCACTACGTGAGCTTATAAGGTTAACAACAAATTGAGATAGAGTATATTAGAAACCCTAGCTAGCATGAGAACTCATAAGTTGTATTACTAACCAATAGAATCTCATAAATACATCATCTATTAAAACTTTTGATAAATATAAAAATACTCTTTCTCTTTTTAAAAACATTTAAAAGATTTATTTCCAAAATCAGGCATCAACTTTATCATCCAAAGTTATAGGTTAAAGCTATAACTTTGAACTTAGTATGTAAACTTATAAGTGAGTCGTTACTTTACTTACATAAAACTCACTCTAATGAATTAGTTACCGAATGACGACCTATACTATCTAATCTTCACAAAGATCTTCAGTATACGGATCATCTCTTTATCCTGATCACAAACACCCTCCATCTTGAGTCTTGTGTTATTTGAAGTAGTTCTTGCTTGAATTGTTTATTCAATGTTATAATCTGAATAGCTATAACTTTGCATTGGAACTTCCAAAGTTATACCTCAAGCTCCTATAACTTTGTCTCACAGTAATGTTCAAAGTTATGCCTTAAGCTCCTATAACTTTGATCTTCTTTCTTGTAATTGTTGTTAGCTATGATAAGACTAAAACACACAATCACATGCATATGTCATTATCAAAATAATAAAATAGGTCCAACACTTAGCCTTTCATTTGGCACAACTACAACACCAACCACATCTCATAAAAAACCTTCCTTGATCTAGAACGTTGTCACTTTGTTTTTGTTATGAAGAGGAATTTCAGGTCTTAATTGGTGGACTCAATCTAATTTCAAATGAGTCGGGATAAGGGTTTCTTTTTAATTTGACATTTTAAATCAAGAGGTTTTATAAAAACAACAACAAAATACTAAAGAAAGGAAAATACAAAAACAACAAAAATTACTTTATCTATTTATTCTATATTTAAATGAGAAAAAGACGAGCAACACCCCTCAACCATCATGAAGGGAGTAGAAAAAGACGTTGAAAAATAAATGGGGACATGATGTTTTTCCAAATGAGTCGGACTTTCATGTCTGATATTTTCAATTGTTGTAATAAATTGGGAGAAATGGAATTTTGACAATTTTATGATATGTAACTCCACATCATCCATAATGCTACTTGCACCAATCCCGTTTCAACGCATTACCTAGCCCCGTTACAACCCTTGTTTCTTATTACGCGCATTCCCATTTTTGCATATCATACGTGATCATATAGGAGAGGATACCACATTAGATTGCGGGCATGCCTCATAAGTCGAGTAGTTGAGTGATTTTGTTTATTTTTTTGTCAGAAATATCACCCGTTCTTTAAATGCGTGGCGAGTGAAAACCGTGAGTAAGTTGGTAGTTTAGGTCCCTTTAGTCGTGGGTCACGCTTAGTTGAATCTTGAGTTGTGTTATGTTGATTTTATACGTTAGCTTTGCTAAGCTCTTTCCGCCTTTCAATTCGCTTCATGGGCATTTAGTTGTTACATTCGGGTTGTATGAGCCATAATTAGGGGTTCGAAACCTCGTTAATACTTTGAGACAGCATCCCCCGACCTAGACCTTTGGTTTTTAAAACAAAACCCAACCGCTTAGATGAGGAAAGTGGTTGTTCTTTTGATTGAGGCATCCTATATGTTGATTACGTGCTTGAGTGTTTCGTTGGGTCTAAATTTTCCGCAAGCCCCCACTTGCCTTGCAAGGGAGCACATACCTCATTGTGTTTCGTTGTGATCTAAAGGGACGGAGAAGGCCTGTTAATTTCCTTTCCTCGGATAATAGTAGCTTAGTCAGTTTAGTTAAATAAGGGTCTCATTTTTTCTCACTTACTTACTCGGGGACTAGTAAGGTTTAATTTTAGAGAGGTTTAATATACAAGTAATTTAACTGTTTCCCCTCTTTATTCTCGTACATTTTTACTTCGTTTAACACAACTTTAGCGTCGGTTTACTTGCATTTTAACCCTTATTTCATGCGCTCCCATAGTATAAGTTCCCGTCTTATTTTTTAGGGAATAGGCCAAGAAAATGGCGAGACGGGATCAGGAGCAAGAAACCGTCGCAAAATATGAAGAATGGAGGAAAGAAGAGAAGAAAAGAGAAGGAAAAGGTTCCTAGACGGCCAGGCCACCGGTGGCCGGTCCATCGGCCGGGAGAACCATCCTCCCCAAGGAAGCACTAAAAAAAGAGGAAAGGAACTGGTGGACTCGGCGCCGGCCTGACAACTGGCGGCCAGTCCACCGCCTCCCACCTCCAATCATCTTGCAAAAAGACGGAAAAGTGAAGGGGAAGGTGCAACAAGAGTTGAGGCCTTAACCATCTCGAACCAGACCCTAGGCATCTTGAGCTAGACAAAGGCTATATCGGTCGAGACAGGTACCAGAGCCAAGGAACCTAGGCAGACCCCTTTAGCTAATATCAGGTCCAAGACACCCATGGATGGGGTCGGGGTGCTTCCAAGGCCCAATCTCACTACCGAGGAAGATAAGGAACAAGTTTTTCTAAAGTTATTTTTACTAATTATAAATAATATAATACAGAGCAGCCAGTCCAAGACAAGTAGTTCAGACAAGGACCTTTTCAGCACCATCCATGTTCCATCTCTAAGGAAAGCTTATTTTGGCCTAACCAAGTCAAGGCAAGGCATGAAGTATTCCTAACACTTAGTACTTAAACCATAGAAGAACCCAATACCGGTTTTCAAGGGTTTGGACTTCAGAATTAACATTGAGCATGAGAACCAGGAAAAAGCGACTTTATTACTTTAGGGTTGTTGTAGTTAGTCTGTTTTGTCTGCCTTCTTTAAAAACAATATGGCACTTGGCTTGTAATTTTGTTTTGTTGTTTATTAGCCTTTAGATGAACTTTATGTAAGTTTCTTAAACTCAATATTAGACATTTCTAATATTACAAAATAAATAGTTTACTCTTAAACTATTTCGAGCTTATGCATGCATAACAAATAAAAACAAAGAAAGGAAGAAACATTTTTCTTACATTGATTTGAACGGATTTTGGGCACAAAATAGGACTCCTTCCTACTTTGTTCTTGAGCTTACAATATTAGGGATGAACTCCTAGTTCTTAGTATAAGAACTCTCCAATAAGTTGCACCCAAGACAACCTCTAATACACTACAAAATACTACACTAGTATGATATTGTAGTAGCCCTTAAAATATGTCTAATATAAATATTACTACACTTATTAATATTCTCAAGATATTATAAAATGAAGAACTTAGAATAAAACACAAACTTCTCTAAGTTGTAGTGTGAGAATATTTTATGAGAAAAGCCCTTAGAATCCATGTACACAAATGAGAACTAATTCTCATTATGTAGAGGGGGAAGGTGCCGGCCATGGCATGGGAAAGAGGCAAGCATGCCTTCCAATTTGTCTTACCCATAACACTAGAGTAGGCCTTAGGTGTTTTAGGTGAAATGATTGTGTTTTAGGCATTAAAAACAACAACTAATTAACACCCTAAAATCACCCATTTGGACCGGCCCCTTGAGCATAAAATGGACTCCATTTTAACTTTGTAATTTGTCATTTGTCACATATGTGACATGTGACATGTAACATGTACTCTTTGCTTATAAATGTACATTTAACTAATTTAAATGCAATTTCATAACAAATAAATTAGACTTAATATTTTAAGTCACATTTTATAATTACATGTAAATAAAATGGGTCATCTCATATTTGGTTAATATAATCTGCAACAATTTGTAATTATAATCAACCAATTTTGCTTATCTCAAACTTTTCATAAACATAATGCATTCTTAGTAATATAACAATTAAATTACTAAAATGAATCTTATTTAATCATATTACAATAAGACATATTTCTCACTTACAATTTAAACTTGGTATTAATTACAATTTAAGGTATTAATTAATCTGTATCACTATACAATTAATTAATGTATAAGATTAGGGGATTGTCCTTTAGGTGTGACCTCAAGGGATCAACTGATCACCACCGTCATACGACAGTAACATCAAACTCAATTGAGCCAATCATTACCGATTTATGTTGACCAGTTGACTATAATATTCATCATCCCTTTTGTACTCTTATTATTGAGATTTAATTATGTGATCGCACTATTGTTGAGGACACTTACTCCAACAATCTCCCACTTGTCCGAGACAAGTGTGCGTCACCAATGCTCTTGTCCTATTACGATCTCCCACTCAATGCAAGGTGTCTTGCAAGTCGTACTTGCATTTGATCATATCAAGAGTGGTTTCCTCGATCTGGAGAGTAACTGTATGACCGGAATTATCTACATAGATACCTTCCGAGCGTGGCGACGCATTTTCATCTTACTCCTCCTCGAGTGGCCTTGAGATTAAAAAAACCCTGACAAGGGGTGGACAATTCCTATCGCACTATTCCCTTCGAATCGCCACAGCTCATCATGACCCAAAAGATGCTCATTTGACCCCAATTACGAAGGTCGTAGAGCATAAATCAAAGTCACTCTGAAACTGTGCCACCTTGGGCGAACACTCTTTAGTCAAAGAATTGACTCAAAAGAATACTATAGTAGCTCTTGCCACGACCTGGCTACAAGAGTTGCCAGAACTCTATAAGCGGTCACTGGCCGACAGATTGTCCCTTACAGTCTGCCTATGTGATCGACTGGTCATCCCTTATGACCCTATGACACTTGAACTTGCCATCAATCGCATCACACTCTAGTCACTTGGAGACGTCACCTCATATAAGCAACTAGGGGCCAATGCTATGTTAATACAGTCCACTTTAATGCGGTTCAAAATTGTCTCTACAACCCATTTGGATATAACAAAGCACAAAACGAGTTTTAGAAACTCAAACGATAAATGTGATTATCATATATGAACAATCAACACAATGTTATTGCTTCATATCATATAATCTAAAGTTTATTTCGTCCATGACAATTCATGACGATCTTATTTAAATGCAATAAAGGCTTGGGTAGTGAATATACCATATATTCATTTATTCCAACCTTGTGAATTGCTTTTTCCTTCCATCCAACGTTATTCCTAATAACATGAATTCATCTACGTACATGTCTAGATCTCTATCTAGTGTTGGGCTCTTTAACTTGAAAGATGCTCCCACTCGTTATCATGATAACTGATAGCTATTTAGGTGAAAGGATCTACCATTAGCTCCTTGTAAGCCACCTTATCCTCATCATAATGTACTAGGTCTCTATTTGTAGAATTTATAATGATTGACTCTTCAATCATCCTTTTAGTTATTCGCTTCTTGTATAACAAAAGTACGCCTAGGATTTCAATAAATCCTCATAAGTTTGGAAATTTGGGTTTGTATAACCTTTACCACATATCAAATTTTCTCTACCAAACACAAGAATGAATCCCTAGTTCTCCTTGAGAACCCTATGGATGTTCTTGTAGGCTATCCAATGACACTCATGTGGATTGATTTGTTATAGGCTTGTCATGCTCCCAGCATACAATTTATTTAGGTACATATATGTAATGCCATACATGATTGGTCTAATGGCGGAAATATTAGTACTCATGAGATCAACAACTCTTACGTTCACTGGATGACTATGACCCTTTCATAGTGATCCCACTTTCATCAACATGAATAACCTATTTTAACTTCTTCTATTCCACAATAGATTTTGATTTTAGTATACATGTTGCCCTCTTTCATCCAATATTAAAATCCAACCACTCCTTTAAAAAACGTAATATGAATATGTCACTCTCAATGAGTGAAACGTCATTCACGTGGAAAACAATTTCTCCCACTGAACTTCATGTCTTTACATGATAACTTAAACTCCCACTTAACTTCATGTCTATACATGACTTTAACTCCCACTGAATTTTATGTTTATACATGACTTTTCGACAATTCGAGTGAAACTCTTCTTATATCTCATAATAGAAAAGATCAGCATAACCTCCTGGTAAATACCATAGGCTTGTGTCATGTACACATCCTATTCCAAATCCCTATTTGGACATATGGTTTTGATGTGTATCTTGTACACACCTACTATGAGGTATTTCACTGATGATTCGGATCTAAGCATAGTTACGCATTAACTTGGCTTTTGAAGACATCTACATGTCTATCCATGCAACTACAATTGGACAACTCCAAATAAAACATTTTCTTTGCATAGATTCCATTTAGTTTCATAAGTCTCTTATGTTAGAAAATCAAATTTTAAAATTTCTAGGTACTTCCACTTCATAGATCATAATCTTATTATTTCAAGAACATTTTCTTTTGGTCTCGTCACTAGTATAAGGATTCACCTAAGAACGCTTTCTTTTGGTCTTCTTACTAGTCTTGAGTCTAACTTAAGAACATTTTCTTTTTGTTTCCTCACTAGTTCCTAACTAGTTTTTCGTTTCCTCACTAGTTCCTAACTAGTTTTACGTTGTGGATTATTTTCTCCCACTCTATCTTTAGAAAAATACAACTATTTTCTTTAAAGATAGCCTTATGAGCCACAAACAATTTTGTATTCATACTCATGAGGGAGGTAGAAGTATCACAACATGACCTTAAGTGATCTACTAAATAATTCATTGTAAAGACATTGAATCTTAGCTTCGAGATAGACTAGTTCTATAAGCTAAAGAGGTGTACTCATATTCATGTCAATTACAATCTTTATAAGTGATCTGGCCAATTGGTTTGGTAGACTCCCTACTTTGAGTTCAATAACTCAATTTTGACTTAGCAATTGATCTTTCAAAGTGAGAATCGAATTCTTAGTCTTCTATTATAATGATCCAATCATCATAATACTAATATGATCAATTTGAGTCGATACAATTTATGTTATTAGTGCAAGTAGAGTATGATGACAAGTTTTAAGAACTAAAAAGTTTCAACAAACCGAGTGACTTGGGTTGAAAACCAAGTCACTAAATCCAATTACAACCAATGTCAATAAAAGGAATTAAACAAATTTCCATGTCAAACAAGGAAATTATAAAAGTTCTAAAAACAATGTCTCAAAATACATCCCAAAATTTAGACAATTCAAAATGCGACCAAGCTTCCATAGGTCTTCAATCATGGGTAGCTACCTTAGCTTCCCTTAAAGAACCTTCTTAGGCTTGCTTGTCCTTGCCTTTATCCTTGCTAGGATGCCCTAATTACAATTAAATAGGGTAAGAATCACAACTCGTATCTATATACCAAGGTTGAGATCATAACATAAACGATGGGGATAAATATTTATCTACTGGAACAATCTTTCCAGTTTCAAGATCTCCAAGATACTTAGAGCAATTCCTCTTCCAATGCCCTACGCCATTACAATAATGGCATTTTTCCTCATTGAAGGCACCCTTCATGGGCATGGGAGAGCTATTCTTAATAGCTTTACCCTTTCCCTTGAAGGTGGAGGGCTTCTTCCCTTTACTACCACCTTTCTTGAACTTCCCCTTACTCTTATTATTAATATGGAGTACATCCTCGGAGGTGCTAACATTTAGCCCCATGTCTCTATCAGTTTGCACAATTATCTTGTGCAATTCATGAAGATAGGTTTTCATGTTTTGCATATTGTAGTTTACCCTAACACTACAACAATTTAGCACTTGGGCCACAATAAACTTCGTGCCGCAAGTGCTAAATTTCCGTGGCTAAAGCATATTGCCACGGGAATACCTTTCGTGGCCCAAGTGGCCGTGGCTAACAGATAGCCACGGGAAAAACAATATCGTCGCTAAATTTCAATATATAGCCACGGCTTCTCCCGTGGCTAATCATTCCCGTGGCTAAAAATTTATTCTCGTGGCTAAAAATAATTTCCGTGGCTAACGAGATATATATAAAATAAATTAATATAATGAAAAATATTATTATTTTTTTCACAACCAAATATTTTCAAATATTGAATTATGTAGGGCCGTATACTTGATTTGCTAGTTAAGCTAATTCATTCAAACGTCATTTCGTGTCACCAATAATACACTTGTATGCATCGGAGAAGCTTCCCAGGAGGTCACCCATCCCATGACTAATCTCACCTGAGCACGCTTAACTGTGGAATTTTTATGATGACCTTGCAAATATGAAAGTTAACATTTGTTGCTTTAATTAGAACTTTGAATCCTTTTAAAATGATTGTTGTCTTTCAAAAACTATATTAACTATCAGTCGAAGATAAAAGTGTTACTTGGTTTAAATATTTTTGCTGAAAAATACATTATTTTGGCCAAAACACTTTAGTTTTTGATGTTAAGTTCCCGGTTATTGATTTTGAGTCATTATTTTTGCCGAAATCAACAAAAATATTTTCTCAAGAAGGTAATCTAATCATGTCATCCTCTTTTTCCTTAATTTACCGACATTCTAATTTTATTTTCTTTTTTACCAATCTTTTCATTTTTTTCCTACGCAAAAAGATGTGAGAAATTTTTTTTTTTTTAAAAAATAAAAAACTGTTAACCAAAAAGTGGTGACTTTATGCCAAAAACATAAAAACAATTGTTGTACAATAGAATTTCTTATTTTGTTTCCATTTTTTTTAAAGCGTAAATAAGAAATTACTCTTTTTTAAAATTCAATTTCTATAAATATTTCTTATAAACACATTTAATAAAATAACTTCTTTAAATCACACTTTAATAAAAAAAACTGCTTCTCGATCAACTCCAAAATTTTATGTCACTCCGTCTATGTTTCAACTTATTCCGTTTGTCACTTAACCAATTTAAATTTTGAAACGTATGATTATTTAGACAAATGTCGAATAAGTTCAAAACCAGTTAGAATAAGTCTCATGAATTGCATTTGTACTCAATTTTTGATCAAAGTTTATTTTACACGAGTAATTTTAAAAAATTATAATTGTATAATTTTAGAAAAAAAAATGATTACAAAAGAAAGTAACTTCCAACTTACTATTTTCTAAACTCATTTCTTATTATACTTGATCGATTCTTTATTCAAAATTTTTATATTATTTATAAAACTGATTTTAATTACTGAGCGCTTATTTTCAACATATTTTTTTTTCTTTTCTTTTCTTTTCATTATTGATTTATTAATTTGTTGAAAATTATCTTTTATTTTTATTTTTAGCGAACTTATACTATTTAATCATTTTTTTTAATTATTTCTCAAACATTAACCAAAATTTATTTCATCTCTTTTTTTTTATATAAAATTATTAAAAATAAAGTTATATATCAATTTTTGAATGAGATAGTTTCATAATATATTAGGTTTTGATTTTTAAATTAGAGATAATAAATAACTAACTTATTTAATTTGATATGCTATACTTTTAAACGAGATAAACCATTTTTTAAATATTTTTCAAGATTATAAATTTTAAATTAAAATTAGTAAAACAAATTGACATAAATTCACAATTTTCATAAACATAAATATTTATTTAGATAGCTTTTTAAATTATCTTTGTTATGAAATAAAACGATTACAAATTCTGATTTCTAATCAAATAAAAAACAATACCAAAATTTGTATATAGTTTTACAAAATTTTCAATCTTATTAGATAAAATAAATGAATACCAATTTTTTATTAAATAATCAAGTATTTTAAAAAATTTATATCTAAATGACATTGGTATTATCTATATTTGTCTAAATTTCATTAGCATATGTAGTTTTTTTTTTTTTTAAAAAAACAAGGTTTACGTATTACTTAACATAAATATATCTTGATTCAAATCTTGAGAGATTTACCCACGGTGTTTCTTAATTTGTGGCTAAGCAAATGCATTGCCACAGACAAGATGTATGTCGTGGCTAAAAAAATATTTACCACGGAACAACGCGTGGCTAGATATACTTTCGCCACGGGTCTGATATAGTTCGTGGCTAAGTTGATTATTAGCCACGGTTGTTGCGAAATTCGTGGCGGAAGTGACTTTTTGCCACGGGAAAGCTTTTCCCGTAGCATAAAAGTTTTCTAAATTATTGAATTTTTTTTTTCCCGTGCCTAAGCAAAATTAAGCCACGAATTATCAATTTCCGTGGCATAAATCGTGGCCCTAGTGTCAGTTTGTTGTAGTGTAAACTGCACATAAGCCTTCATTTTCCCCAAGGAATGAAGTACTTAATTAATAACTAGTTGTTCGGGAATGTCAACCCCTTGCATTTTGAGAGTCTCGACATGCTCAATCAATTTGAGTACATGAGGGCTAACTTTCGGCCCTCTTTTAGGTTCATGTCGAAAAAACGCGGAAGCCGTTTCATATTGTATGATCCAAGGAGCTTGTGAAAAACATGGTCACAAGCTTGGCATAGATCTCATAGGACGTGCTCATCTTATGGCACTCCCTTGAAGATCGGCCTCCATCGATAAGATCAAAACAATTTTGATAGTGGCAGACTTTTTATGGTAAGCATCATAGGCTCGCCTTGCGTTGGCGGTTGACCTTTCGTAAGGTTCGGTGGGAGAGGCACGATAAGGTAACGTAACTTGTCGTCGCCCGTCGCGGCCAAACGGAGTTGCATATCCCAATTAGTAAAATTAACGCCATTCTTTTCTAACTTGCATTGATCCATAAAGGATCGAAGCCATGAGACAATCGTGAGAGTTGGAGCATAGGTGGTGGTGAATGAATTAGCATTTGCCATTGCGAATAAACAATATTAACTACAAAATTTTGTAATAAACAATATTAACTACAAAATTTTGTATTGATGTCAACATTTATCATTTTCAAATACTTGTAAACATTTTGACAAGTTTTAACATTTAAATAGTGACCTCTACCCAACTATTATAAATGATTCCGAGATCCAAATTCATATCAACTTGGGCACGGTAAGCCGATTCATCCCTCATTAACATAATTCGGTGGATTAACTCTTTAATCGATTCTACATTAGAACTCTCGGTCGATAATATTACTTTAATATTTATCTTAAGCCCGGAACACATGCGGCTACGGTCGCGAATACTTCCGTTGAGCTCAATCCAAATTTTAAAATAATAACCTTTATTACCCCACTTACCCAACGTAACAAGTTTAGCACCCCGGTGAGCCGAGCCTACTTCCTTGCGAATTTGGGATTCATGGGTTCTACATTTGGTAAGGCTTGATCTCAATTATTTATCATGAGAGGTCAATCTTGTATGCATTAGAACCCAAATTCTCAATGACCTCAAAGGGACCCTCTACTCTTCGGCTCAGCTTGTTCTTTCTCTTGTCACGAAACCTCTCCTTCCTCAGGTGCAACCATACTAGATCCCTTGCCTTGAACTCTCTCGATTTCTTTGGACCTCTTGCTCTGACTTATACATTTCATTGGACTTCTCAATTTGTTGTTTCACCTTCGCATGTATCTGCATCATCTGCTCCACCCTGGTCTTTACATCATAGGGTACCACATTCCTTGCTATTGGTACAAGGTCTGTTGGCATCAAGGGGTTAGTGCCATAAACAATTTCAAAGGGGCTTTTACCTGTGCTGGTAGAGGGGGCTTTGTTGAATGCAAATTCTGCTTGGGCGAGTTTTAAATCCCAATCCTTCAAGGACTTGGAAATGATACATCTAAGGATCCTTCCCAAGGTCTTGTTGGTCACCTCTATTTGTCCATCAGTTTGAGGGTGGTGGGAGGTGCTGAACAGGAGTCTGGTGTTTAGCAGCTTCCAAATTGTCCTCTAGAAGTGACTCATGAACTTAGTATCTCTGTCAGATACTATGGTCCTTGGTACCCCATGGAGCTTGAAAATCTCCTTGAAATATAGGTCTGCAACCCCCATGGCATCTTCAGTCTTATTGCAGATAATAAAATGTGTCATTTTGCTAAATCTATATACAACCACCATGACTGAGTCCTTGCCCCTCTGAGTCCTAGGAAGAGCCACAATAAAATCCATGCTAACATCTTCCCAAGGCTTATCTGGAACTGGTAAGGGGGTGTAGGCTCCAGCCTGGAAGAATGATTTGGACTTCTGGCAAGCACTGCACCTTCTGATCATATCCTGAACATCTCCAAACATTTGTGGCCAATAAAATTGTTCCTGCAGCATGTCATAAGTTTTCTGGATTCCAAAGTGACCAACTAGGCCATTTGAATGTACTTTCTTCACTAGCAACCCCATGTAAGGACCCCTTGGTACACATAGCTTGTTCCCTAGGAACAAGAACCCTTCCTACTCCCAGTATCTGCTTCCACTCTTAGGAATGCCATCCAGCTTTGCCACCCAGTCCTCATTAAAGTCAGGATCCTCCCTGTACAGCTCCTTCATGTGCTCAAACCCAAGTACCCTTTGCTCCATGAATGTCAGTATCATGGTTCTCCTTGATAAGGCATCTGCCACCACATTGTTTTTGCCTTCAATGTACTTGCTGGAGAATGAGAAGGACTGCAAGTATTCCACCCACTTAGCATGCCTAGTATTCAACTTGTGCTGCCCATTGATGTACTTAAGTGCCTGATGATCAGAGTGCAACACAAAAGGCTTGGGCTTCAGATAATGACCCCAATGGTTCAAAGCCTTGACTATTGCATAGAACTCTTTGTCATATGTTGAATAGTTGAGCTTAGCACCACTCAACTTCTCACTAAAGTATGCCACAGGCTTTTGGGCTTTTCTTCTTATATCAAGACAGCACCAATGCCTATGCCACTGCCATCACACTCCATTTCAAATAACTTGATAGAATCAGGGAGAACAAGGACAGGAGACTCACACAAGAGGTCCTTGATGATATTGAAAGACCTCTCAGCCTTGTCATTCCACCTGAATTCTCCTTTTCTCATACATTCTGTCAAGAGAGCCATGATGGAACTGAACCCCTTAATGAACCGTCTGTAGAAGGAGGCCAGCCTATGAAAACTCCTTACCTCAGTTATAGTCTTAGGGACCTGCCACTCCTTATTTGCCTTCACCTTGTCTTGATCAACAGCAACCCCTTCCTTGAATATGATAAATCCTAGGAATTGAACCTCCTCCTACATAAAAGTACATTTCTCAATCTTTCCAAATAGCTTATGTTTTCTCAAGACATCAAATAACAATTTCAAGTGCTGGAGGTGTTCTTCTGTTGAAGGGTTGTACACCAGGATGTCATCAAAGTACACAAAAATGAACTTCCCTAAATAGGGCCTCAGTACCTCAGTCATCAACCTCATAAAGGTGCTTGGGGCATTAGATAAGCCAAAGGGCATTACCAACCATTCACACAACTCATGCTTGGTCTTAAAGACTGTCTTCCACTCATCCCCAGCCCTGATCGTCACCTGGTGGTACCCTTGTCTCAGATTAATCTTGGAGAAGACCTGAGTCCCACTCAGCTCATCCAAGATATCATTAAACCTTGGTATGGGAAACCTGTATTTGATGGTGATATTGTTGATAGCCCTACTGTCTATGCACATCCTCCAAGACCCATCTTTCTTGGGCACTAGCTAGGCAGGAACTGCACAGGGACTGAGGGACTCTCTCACAAAGCCCTTGCTGAGCAGCTCACTTACTTGAGCTTGGAGTTCCTGAGTTGCCTTTGGATCACTTCTGTAGGCAGGTTTTTTGGGCAGCATTGATCCAGGAATGAGATCAATATGGTGTTCTATCCCCTTGAGTGGGGGCAGCCCACTAGGCAGTTCAGTAGGAAACACATCTCCATAGGCTTTCAGTACCTGCTGGACCTCAGTTGGAATGCTTCCTTGGGGGAGTAGGACTTCTTTTGTCAGGAAGATGAACACAGACTCATCACCCATGAGCTCTTGAACAACCTCTGCTTCACTCAACAACAAGACCTCATTGGACACATCATTGACAGGCGTTATGTTCCCCTTAACATTGGGAGGTAAGGGAGCCAAGATGATCTTCTTGTTACCAAACTTGAAGACATAAGTATTGTCTCTCGCATGGTGCACAGAGTCTCTATCAAATTCCCATGGCCTGCCTAACAAGAGGTGGCAAGCATCCATAGGCAGAACATCACATAAGACTTCATCAGCATAGCCCTTGCCAATAGAGAAAGGCACAACACATTGCCTATCAACCCTCACTTCTACTCCCTTGTTCAGCAATCTCAGTTTGTAAGGGTGGGGGTGTTCTTGTGTGGTTAGGGACAACTTATCCACCATAGTTGTGGAGGCTACATTGGTACAGCTTCCCCCATCAATTATCATGTTACAAACCCTTCCCCTTATGGTACTCCTAGTCCTGAATATCTGTTGTCTCTTATCATCCTCCAAGGGTTGAGGCTGGGTGTGCATAACACTCCAGGTCACTAGACTCAAGCCTGCATCAGTCTCTATCATCTCCTCACTAGGTTCTTCCTCAGGTTCCTCCAGGCTCTCCTCACACACAAGGATCTCATAATCACCCCACTCCACAACCTCCATATTACTCAAAGCCTTTTTAGAGGGACAGTCCTTAGCAAAATGCCCAAAGCCGTGGCATTTAAAGCATTTCTTAAGGGCCACTGTCCTCCTCAGGTCTGTCTTAGGGGCCTTCCCCTTGTTTACCACCGAGGGTTTAGCAGGGACTAAGTGTTCTCCAATCCTAACTCCAGTGTAAGGTTTAAAAGAGGGTCTAGCCTAGGGTTTGGGAGGGGCTGACTTTCCTTTCCCTAACTTTTCAATCCTTAAGGACAGACTAACTGCCTCCTCAAAGGAGTACAGGTGCTGTAACTTTACCCTGCTAGCTATCTTCTGCTCAGATATTTCAGTAATCTCACATTGAAGTGTGAGTTGCTCAAAATCTCTCAGGTAGGATTCAACAGACCTACTGTCTTGTTTCAGGTGGGTTAGTTCGATAAACATGTATTGGGTGTAGTCTTTAGACACAAACGTAGCAGTTTGATATTTTCTTTTTAAGCTTATCCCAAGATTTAATATGGTCTTTAGCTTCCCTAGTCCTCTGAAATTTCATGTTCTCATACCATAGAGATGCATATCCTTTTAGTTTAATGATGGCAACCTTAAAAGCCCTCCTATCAGTATAACCTTTAAACTCAAATACTCTCTCTACTGACCTTAACCAATCTAGGAAATCATCAGGGTTCATGCTACCTAGAAAGTTAGGGATTTCTACCTTTATGTCTTTGTCCTGGTGTCTAGGAAGACCCTGCTCTGAGCCCTCTGAATCTGAGGCCTCCTCTTGTTCCACATGTTGTCTCCTTCTTCTTGCAACAGGTTGTAATGGTGCTCCTCTTCCTCGACCTCTACCTCCTCTTCCACCATTGTTGAGTGATAAGTGAATATTTGTATGGTTTTAACCCCCACTTTAGCTCGGTTTTGTATGTCATTTGTGCTTTGTTAAGCCATTTTATGAGCTAATATCGTCTTCTAGGCGAATTCCTGTGTTCTAACCTGTTTTGTAGGGAAAGTGACATTTCTACGCCCTTTTTCTATACTTCCGAGCATAGCCTAGAACCCAACGATTTGAAGAAGCAAGCTTGACCAAGTGAAAGGCATTTCAAGAAGGTTCACTAATTCAAAAGAGAGAAGAAGTAAAGATGATGTCGCAGTTGTCGGAATATCAATCAGTTAGGCGAAGAATTCATCGCTTTACATCAAACCCTATCAACAAACCCGACTCAAGAGGTCAAGGGGGATGTTGGAAGTCAAGTCAAAGCAAAGGGAGATGAAGCGTTAGTCAAAAGCTTCCAGATGACCACTTACCCGATCGGGGAAGTGTGTACCCGATCGGGTAAGTGTGCTGCTTCGCACAAGATGCTTCAACTTCCTATTTTTGTCTTATATGTTTAATGCTCGACCCCTTCCCCAAGAAACCTAATGCTATATAAAGAGAGCTCTAGCCACTCTTCTCAACACATCTCACATCCTCTTCTCATCCTTTCTTCTCTTCTTACACTTCTCTTTAGATTAGGAGAAGGGAGAACTAGCCTCCCTTCTCTCATTTTCTTCTTCTTTAGTCTTTAGTTCTTAGTTTATTTCTGTCCTTTCTACATCAAAACTTTAGTTTAGATCAATAATAATTTCATCCTTGTAATCTCCTTTGTGTGGTTCAAGCGTTGTAATTGGTGGATCGTTTATTATGTGCAAGGATTTTCTATTATTGTTATCGCTTTCGTCATTGATCGTCATATAGGTATTTCTATTTTATCCTTTGTTTAATGTCTTTATGTTTTCTGTTTGATTGTTATTTTCCATACATATTATCTTAGATTCTTTTTTTGTGTTGTTATAATCGCAATTTCATTTCTTAGATTGTCAATTAGTGTCGTTATTATCGCCATACAAAGAGTCAAAATCAAATAAACATGTCAATCCTAGTTTTCATTGTTAATATCATTTTAGATTTAGACATTATCATGAGTGAGTAGTCACCTTTCTAGGGTGTAGGGTAGCCATGTTAGATTGATTAAAAGATGATAATTGGATAAAAGAAATTATGCCTTTAAAACGTTGTGTCTATGCATGCTTGGACTATAACGATAATTAACGATTTTTGGCCAAAATCATTTGACTAGTATGGAATTCTTTTCCAAGGTAGAGATACGCGAATTGAATAGACAAAGCGTGACATGGTAGATTAAGACCTAGTAAATCGCCTAAAAGCCTGCTAGACCAACTGATCTATGATTGTAATGAACACATCATTCTTACGAACTCACAATGAATTATTTGCATATCCTAAATCCAATTTCATCAATATGTCAATCTACATGTGTGAACCTATTTCCCTAGATGCTTCTCATTATTGTTAATTCATCTTTTGCTTTATTGCTTTCATCTTTAATTATTTTTATTTCATTTTCATTTATGCTTTTTATTAGTTTAGAATTAAAAACTCCAAAACCCAGAAAATCGATAGATAAAACTTAATTGTGAGACGATTCACAATCCATAGGAAACACCATCTCCCTGAGGATCGACCCCTACTTCCCTAATTACATTAATTTGTTATTAGCCTAGTCTGGGTAAATTATCTTTGTATCGGACTTGCGATAGGGCCGATCAAATTTTGGCGCCGTTGCCGGGGAGCACGGTTTAGTTCTCCTCTTTTTGTGATTTTTATCGCAATTAGTTTTATCTAGTCTTTAGGAACCCAAATTCCTTTAGACCTCTCTTGATTTTTCATCTTAGCTTTTCAATCTTATGCCCAGATCTTCTAGACTAGGGACCCCTATCTTTGTCGACCCCGAACTAGAAAGAACTATGCGTAGGAGACGAAAGCTATTCAACGAAATTTCAAAAGCTTCTGATACTTCAAGTTTAGATCGTATTCGTGAGAAATACTCGGATATTTTATCTAATCTCGAAGGAGAAGAAGATCCATTCTCATCTCCATTCACAAAAAAAAAAAACCAATCAAATTTCAAACAACACTTCATCTTCATCTTCACATTAAGAAATGGTTCGACTTTCAGACCATTCCAAACCCACCGCAGAAACACTTCCAAGGGGTGTTGCTACACCCCAAATCGAAGCCCAAAACTTTGAAATCAAACCTGCCTTCATTAACCTTATAGAAAGAAGCCAATTTAGTGGCAATGCCACAGAAGATCCCAACCTTCACATCCAAAACTTCTGTGACTATTGCTCCACTATTAGACAAACTGGAGTCACCCAAGGGCAAATTAGAGAGATGCTCTTCTCATTTTCTTTGAGGGGTAAGGCAAAGTTGTGGATACATAGCCTTGATAAGGTTACATTAGGTATCACCGATTGGGAGAGTTTAGCTCTTGCCTTCTACCAAAAGTACTTTCCTCCAGAGAAGACCGCTTTGTTGAGAAGTCAAATCACTGGTTTCCAACAAGGACATGATGAGAGCCTATATGAAGCATGGGAGAGGTACAAGGACTTGCAAAGAGAGTGTCCTCATCATGGGATAGATCCATGGCTCCTTGCCATCACATTCTATAATGGGTGTTATATAGAGTCCCGTCGAATCCTGGATTCTGCTAACAAAGGACGATTTGATCAAATCAATGTTAAAATTGCTCATTCTACCATTGAATCCAAGGCAATTCACGGTTCTCAATATAGAAATTCCCGCTCCATACCATTGAAATCTAAGCAAGAGGACCCCACTTTGACACTTTTACAAGCTCAAGTAGCCCTTCTCACACAAAAGCTAGAACAAATCCAATCCTCTACATTTCAACAGAGTGACAATGGTGTAAGTAAACTTGAAGCCATGATGCTGCAATTGGCTCAAAGGCAAGACACCATAATAGCTCAATTGCAAGAGAGCAATCAAGCTAAGAATGCCGCCATCAAATTGTTGGAAGCAAAAATTTCCCAATTTACCTCTTCTAATACCCACCAAAAGCAAGGGCAGCTGCCTTCACAATGTTCCCAACCTCATGAAACTGTAAATGCCATTTCCTCGAGAAGTGGTAAGCATAATGATGAGCCCGTGGTTGTTGATATTGATGATGAGGTGCCCATGTCAAAAGGGAAAGAACCCGAGATTCCTATTGAGATCAAAGTGCCATTTCCCCAAAGATTAGCCAAGCACAAGAAGGAGGCAAAGTATGGTAAGTTCCTTGACGTCGTCAAGAACTTAAAGGTAACAGTCCCTTTCATTGAATTGCTTTCCCAAGTTCCTTCTTATTCCAAGTTTATGAAGGAAGTCCTCAAAAACAAGAGATCCTTCAATGAGATGAAGACCGTAGCTTTCACTGAAGAGTGTAGTGCACTCTTACAAAATAAGTCTCCACCAAAACTTAAGGATCCCGGTAGTTACTCCATCCCTTCCACTATAGGCACATATACCATTGATAAGACCCTTTGCGACCTAGGTGCTAGTGTAAGTGTCATGCCCTTTTCTATGTTTGAAAAACTTAACATGGGTGCTTTGAAATGCACTAATATTACTTTGCAAATGGCGGACCGTTCTCTAAAACAACCTATGGGTGTTTTAGAAGATGTGCCCGTCAAAGTTGGTAAGTTTTTCATTTCCGTTGACTTTCTAGTACTTGACATGGCCGAGGACTCTCAAATCCCAATCATTTTGGGAAGACCCTTTTTGCACACCACTGGTGCAGTTTTTGATGTCAAGAATGGGAAGTTGACATTAGAGATAGGAGATGACAAGGTGACCTTTAGTAAAAATTCCACCGTTAGGAGTCCCGTGTTATAAGACTCTTGTTATGTGCTTGATATTGATGAGTCTTCCGTTGTTTCTTCTATTCCTCGATCCTTACTGACGGATCCGTTGGAGGCACATGTTTGTGACACCCTCAAATTTGCGGAAAGAAAAAAAAATAATTTAACTAAATAAAAGATGAGAATATATAACGAAGGTGTCTTAAATAAAAAGGTTCAACAAAAAGGAAATAATATTATACAAAATACATATCCAAAACGGGAGACATATCTCCCGTATAAATACGGAAATAAAAGAGTGTATAATAATATACAATCCTAAAGAACCGAATATAGGTCCAAGGTAAATACTTCGCTCGCTAGCTCGTCAATGTACCCAAGTATGCATCACGAACCTGCCAACCGCATTAAATATAAACACGGAAGCCACAGTCAGTGGGGAGTAACTCCGAGTTCTCCCAGCCACGAAATGTCGAGTTTAATAAAACATGAATAACATAAAAGCAATGTATATGGAAAATACAAAACCTTAACATATATGATATGCTTTTCATGTTATGAACAATTAACTAACATATAACCTAGCATATGAAAGCTATCATGTGAAACCGTTATTAATCTATAACTCGAGGTAGGGAAGCTGGTATGCTAGCTCAGAGGTTCCTCTTTGAAACATGGCCGTGATACACTCAAACCCTAATCCAACATAATATCATGTGAATCAGTTAACAACCGTTAATCCAAACTCTATCAACCTTAGCCGGCTTGCATCTCACCTTCTAAGATTCATAGAATCATACAATCATGAAAGACTTGATACTTCTAGAAACAGGCATAAGTTCTTAGCACGGCCGATAGTCTACTTCTGTAACTCGCGGCTATACCACAAGGTAGGAAAACATCCTAGTCCTAGACTGATCAGACCTAGCGACAACCGCTATTCCATTCCCCGTCCCATGACATAACCGTACATGAGAAACTCTACTAGGCGACCCCCTAAGCAGAGATGGCTAGTACTTAAGCTGGCTCCATTCCCACAGTGGAACTCTTAGGCAACCATGCCCCGCCTTGGATATAAACCCACCAAGCCGGGACACAAAAGCTATCGACGGTGAACAT
>JAIUZE010032505.1:0-16570 GCA_022085475.1 Heliosperma pusillum | reverse complement strand
TATTGCTATTAAAGTTTCATAAAACAGAGTTAAAGTGAAACTGTATCTTCATTATTAGAATTTTACAAACTTGTTTTTTTATTGTTATTTTACTTTATTGGTGAATATTGTTGAATATTATAACTATAGATTGAAGTGAATAATATTGATGAACTAGTATTGAAGTTCTACTGAAGATATGTAGCACATTAAAGTCTTGAAATTACAGGTATTTACATTAAAGTCCAATAAAACAACGTTGAAGTGACATAGTGTTGAAGTTTCACTACTTGTACATTGAAGTTACACATGTTGTTGTTGAAGTACATAATATATTGTCCATTAATTGAAGTTACATTAATTGTGTATAGAAGTGATGCTGATAGTTGTTGAAGTTACATATAGTTTTGTAGTTACTTGTATTGTCGTTGAAGGTCTGCAAAACTTCGAGTTAAACTGATTGATATTAAAGTTAAAAAATGATTTTGAAGTTACACTATTCATGAACTAAAGTGTTAGAAAATATCCTTAAAGTTTGAAAGTCTTGAAGTTATAGGTATTTACATTAAAGTCTAATAAAACAACGTTGAAGTCATGTACATTGGAGTCTTGAAGTCTTGTACATTGAAGTAACACATGTTGTTGAAGTAATACATATGGTTGTTGAAGTAACTCATGTTGTTGAAGTAAAAGATTAAAGTGTTGAAGTTTCACTACTTGTACATTGAAGTAACACATGTTGTTGTTGAAGTAATACATGTTGTTGAAGTAAAAGATTAAAGAGTTGAAGTTTCACTACTTGTACATTGAAGTAACACATGTTGTTGTTGAAGTAACATAATTTGTACAACTTATGCAGGTTCATTTGCTAACGGAGAATGGGTGTTTTGTAAGAAAGTAGAAGATGAATTTACTCCGTACGTCGGGCATGAGTTCTCTGCTATTGATGAAGCAGTTGATTTCTACAAAATATATGCACTTGCTTGTGGCTTTGACGTTCGGAAGTACACAACAAAGAAGTGGCGTGATGGGAAAGTGAAATCAAAGCTTCTGGTTTGCAACCGAGAGGGTTTCAGTAAATCATACAAGGTGGATGAAACACTCAAAAGGAGGACTAAAATAACTAGGGTCGGGTGCAAGGCCAGAATAAGGTTATTTATGGACGAAAGGGTAATATGTATTGACCGAATCACCGAGGGGCACAATCACGAACTAATCTCGGTAAATGATCGAGAGTTTCAGAAACTGTCAAGAAGAATTACGAGTTATCAATAACAGATCATCGTTTATAATTCGAGGGTTAGTAATTAATTTTAAAATGTCTCGTTGATTTAGATTGTTTGCAACCTATATTAAAAGTGACAGTATTATTGGATATAAGTTAGTTAATATTCCAATTTACGTTTTTTGTGTGTAGTTGAAGATTGGAGCAACAAAGACTTATAATATGTGCAAGGAGCACGTTAATGGTTTCGAGAACATTGGGGCTAGTTTAACAGATTTCAAAAACTTCCACAGGGATGTGAAGTGCTTCATTCATGAGCGAGACGGTCAGTTATTTGTAGATCATTTTAAGAACATGGCTGAAAATAGACAGGGATTCTTTTTCGACTACGATATAGACAGTGACGGAAGCCTACGTAGGGCAATTTGGGCTGACGCTACTGCGAAACGGAATTACTCTGTATTTGGTGATGCGGTGTCCTTTGACCCATCTTATTGTACCAACAAATATTCGATGGTATTCACCCCGTTTACCGGTGTCGACCACCATAAACGGTCAGTAACATTTTGTGGGGCTTTGATTGCGAAGGAGGACTTTGAATCCTTCAACTGGGTATTTACAAAATTTTTGAAGGCTATGGGAGGAAAGGAACCCGAGTACATCATCACAGATCAGGATCCATGGATTATAAAATCTGTGGCACTAATGTTCAAGACAGCGCGTCATCGATTTTGCATGTGGCATATCATGAACAAGGTGCCGGTCAAGTATGGACCCACGAGGGCTGATTACAGCGATTTGATTAAAAAAATGAATGAAATTGTATGGGATGACGACCTTGAAGCAGTTGATTTTGACAAGAGATGGGAAATCATAATGGCGGAACATGAGATTGGTACAGAAGATTGGTTTTCAGACACGTACGCTATAAGGAAACAGTGGGTGATGGCGCATTGCAGGGATTTGAAAATGGCAGGCGTTATGAGAACAACGCAGAGATCGGAGAGTGAAAATAGTTTTTTTAAGAGATGTGAGCACAAATCAGGTACTTTGGTAGAGTTTTGGATGCGTTTTGTTAGCGCTATGGACCATCAAAGACACCAACAAAAGAAGTTAGACAACGATAACCGACAATCATCACCCAAAACAGAAACTCATCTTGATATAGAAAAACACGGAGCGAAAATCTACACACACGAGATTTTCAATGAGTTTAGGGAAGAGGTCAAATACTCTTTCGATACATGTAAAACCGGGGGGTACGCCAAGATAGGTGAACTTGAGGTGACAACAGTAACTGATACATTCAGAGGAAAGGATTTTGAAGTTGAATACAACCCAGGTAATTTGTCAATGTTTACTATTTATTTAAATTTACAAAGTTCATTAAATACACATATACTTGAAGTTACCAATAATGCTCTTGAAGTTACAGACAATATGAAAAAAAATGTATTGAAGTTACACAAGATTTAGCTTGAAGTTACCTAGGATTAAGTTGAAGTTACACAATTATTCGTTGAAGTAACATAAAAATAGTATTGAAGTTATACAATGAAGTTACATAATAACGTATTGAAGTAACACAATTAGTCAATGTATGTCTTGAAGTCATCCTCTGTTATTGAAGTTACAGAATTTGTTTATTGAAGTGGCACAAAATGTCGTTGGTCTTAAAGTTTTTGAAAATTAGTCTCTGTAGTTACAGTATTTGTCAATTGAAGTAACAATGGTACTGAAGTAACATAATAAAGTATTGAAGTAACACAAATACTTATTGAAGTGACACAATTACGTATTGAAGTAACACAATTAGATAATGTTTATCTTGAAGTCATCCTCTGATATTGAAGTTACAAAATTTGTTAGTTGAAGTGACACAAAATGTCGTTGGTCTTAAAGTATTTGAAAATTATTTACTGTAGTTACAGTATTTGTCTATTGAAGTAACAATGGTATTGAGGTAACACAATGAAGTATTGAAGTAACACAATGAAGTATTGAAGTAACACAATGAAGTATTGAAGTTACATATAATGGTCCTGAAGTTACAGTATTTGAAAATTAAAGTGTTGACAAATTTAATTATGGGCTAGGTACACTTGAGGGAAGATGCAGCTGTAAAATGTTTGAAACAAAAGGATTATTGTGCCGCCATCTCATATGGATTTTTACATCCAATGGTCTCAAAACGGTTCCCATCATTTATGTTGCTAAAAGATGGACTAAAGATGCACTGCGCTTTACTATGTTAGACGGTGGTGGTTCAATAACAGAAGACATTGATGTCATTGATGGTGAACTACTTGAGCTGGCGAATTTGTGGTCAGAAGTTCACGAGACCGTTGGGTTACTTAGGGGAAGGGGTAAGGCTGAGGTTGAGAGCTTGTGCACCTTAGTTCGAGAATTTAAGGAGAAACTACTACCAGAATGGGGCCCCCCGAATAAACACCAAGAAATTGAGACAATACTTGGTTGTACAGTAAGTGAAAAGATCACGATTCTTCCACCAAAACAGTGCAAAAACAAAGGTAGTGGTAAAAGGATGTTGTCGAGCAAGGCAAAGGCTGTTGCCTTAGCAAAAAAGCCCAAACGCTTATGTAATAATTGTAAGCGAATGTCCAACCACGACAAGAGAAACTGCCCGAACCCTTTTGCAGATCACCCACCATCCCCATCATCAGAGGACTATGAAAAAGGGGAAGTGTCAGGAGATCATGAATCAGAAGAAGAAGAATCAGAAGAGGAAGAAGAAGAAGAGGAAGAAAAAGGCGATGATGAAGAAGGAGATGCTGAGGAGGAAAACAATGTGTAATGAAGTGAAAGTTGAAGTAATTATTTTGCGCCAATTATTAGTTATGGAATTGTTGTACGTGACTTGAAGTTATTTGTTTTTCGGCTGACTGGCCTTGAAAAACCATTGAATGGCCTTGAACTTTTATTTATGTGTATTGGAGTTTCATTGAATGGTTTTGTAGTTTCAATTAATGGCCTTAAAATATGCTTCAGTGAATGGTTGATAAATTTCATTGAAATTCCTTGAAGTTACACTCTAAATGCATTAAAGTAACACAGACAACAACTGAAGTGACACTACTTGAAGTTACTCAACAAAAATTTCCTTGAAGTTACTTTGAATAGTCCTGGAGTTTCATAAATATTTAGTTGAAGTTACACAGACCTTCCAAAAATATACTTAAAACATACATGTTACAGGTTTTTTCCTCCTAAACATACATGTTACACTCTAAATGCATTAAAGTAACACAGACAACAACTGAAGTGACACTACTTACTTGAAGTTACTCAACAAAAATTGCCTTGAAGTTACTTTGAATAGTCCTGGAGTTTCATAAATATTGAGTTGAAGTTACACAGACCTTCCAAAAATATACTTAAAACATACATGTTACATGTGTTTTCCTCCTAAATATACATGTTACAGACCTTCCAAAATTAACATTGTTTTTTCCCACGGGGCTTCCAAAATTAACATACATGTTACAGGTTTATATGTCAAAATACATAGAAACATTGTTTTGTCTGATTGCTTCATTACACTATTTTTTTTACCAAATATCTGTCCACTTTGCGCCTAAGTTCAACTTTTTTCCAGATGTTGTCTTTGTCCGCCACAAAAGCACCAACCTTAGCCATAACAGAATCTCTTCTGACGTTCAAATCAGCAAGTACAAGGGTCGCCGCCAACTGAATTACCAAATAATGCCGGTTGACCTTCCGCTCAAGGTCCTTGTGCTCGAAAGGCTCACCCTCGTACATTAACATATGCATCATTGTGAATATCCCAGATTCACTGAGATCATGGGCGGGGTTATGCCAGGCAAAAACTATCTGACGATGAGTGAATTCCACAAGGGAGTTTCCTCTGACAACACCTCTTGATTCAAAGAAATCGGACATGGCACTAGCCTATATAAAAGTGAAGATTGATAAATAAATTAAACAATCAGATATTCACAACATTAAAATTTCGTGTATTGTCGAAAAACTTACAATTACACGAGAAGCTTTGCATATGATAGACTGATTCGAATCAGAGTGATATTGATGGTCAAGGAGATCAACTGTTTTTGACCTGTAATTGATACATGTGCAGGCAAAATGGTCGTCGATGTTAAATGGTACGAATATTAAATCTGCATTCAGGTTGAATGAGTCCTCACAATCCTTGATGAAGAGATCCCATAATCGTAAAACTTCATCAATGTCCTCATCGTTCTGAGTGGGCTGGTCATAGGTAACAATCATCCTCTTGAGCGCGTCCTGTATAGTTACAATAGTGAAAAAAAATGTTATTCAGTTAGTTGAAGTTTCACATAATGTCATTAAACTTTACCAAAACCGGAGTTGGAGTTTCACAAATTAGTGTTGAAGTTTCACAAATTAATGTTGAAGTTACACGTATAAGTCACAGTTTTCATCAAGTCACAAAAAACAGTGCTGAAGTAACACATAGAACACAGTTGACTACCATTGAAGTTAAGCATATAAGTCTAATATAATAATTCAAGAACTAGATATTATTACCATATGACTTATGCCAAAGAAAGCCATTCTTGCAAAATCGCTGTCATCCGACTCTATCCGATTTAGCAACATCGACCAGCACTCGATCACATCGGTGTACATTAGCCTATCCGGTAGCATGGACAAAATCTGATCCCTGTTAAGCGTTGCATGGCGGCTGTAATACACTAGTGCTTCTCTGTGTCGCAAACATTCAAAATAATCAACTAACATTCAAGTCATCTTCGAAAACGCAATGAATAAAAAATTAAATAGAACTCACGTATTTTCAAAGGTGTAGTCGTCTAAGAAGCAATAGTCAGCCACGTTTTTCCTCAAAATTTGTACATCCCTTATCAATATCTGGTTCTTTCGTAGTGTCTTTGAAACAACAAGAGCCTTTGCCTCAGGCTCCCCGCAGTTGATTGAGCACCCTAATCCACCCCCCCTACCACGACGACGACTACTGATAGATGACAGCCCCCCACTAACAAGGGCCCTACTAACAAGGCCCCCACTAACAGGGGGCTTGCCTGTTAAGGATGGACCTTCAGGAGTGCGGTTATCAGGCGTCATGTAACGAGGCCGCTTGGCTGAGCTCATCTCTATGTCAGTATCGGTGCTTCTCTTGAGAATGGAGGTAGTCAATGGATGTGCCTTAACTTCATTAAAAACAGCGACCCTACCTAACACATCTTCCCTGTCCTTGTTGCAGTCACTAAGGACAAGGGTGGCACCAATCTCGGCTCGGATTAGGGTAGTCATGCCCGGTTTCTCTAGCCCGCACTCAAAAAGCTCTCCCCCATAAAGTAGCATATGCAACATCAAATAAACCCCACAATCATTCGCAAAATACCCAACTGCTTGCCATTTAAATTCCTTGTTAACAAGACTAAAACCCCTAACCTTTGAGCCTTTCATATGTCCTTTCGACACCATATAATCTCCCATTAAATCAACCTGTTAGTAGAGTTTTGACAGAAAACGGATAAAGCCATTGTTAGTTAAGCAAAAAAAACTAATAATGCATGATAACAGAGTGTTATGTATAGAAGCATTACAGCCATCCGAGATATGCCTCCGTAAGGCAATTTAAGAAGATCTTCATCGTAATAGCGATTGTCTAGGTACTCGATCTTCTCGGATAAGAAATTAATGCAAGCACAACTGTAATGATCTTTATCACCAGACAACACGGGGATGAAGACCTGAAACCCAATAATTGCAGCTTGAAGTTACAGTTTCCCAGAAAAAGCTTGAAGTTACACCCTAAATAAATTGAAGTTACACAAACAACAGCTGAAGTGACACCACTTAATTGGAATTACCAATAATGCACTTGAAGTTACACACTAATCACATTGGAGTTTCAGACAATATGACAATTAACATATTCAACAATTAGATCTTGAAGTTACACAATATTCATCTTGAAGTGACCCAGAATGAAGTTGAAGTTATAGTAATGTCTGAAGGTACACTTCAGTCTACCATTGGAGTTACACTAAGAATAATGAGCATCTACCATTGAAGGTACACAGTGTACCAACCATTGAGATTACATACTAGAAACATTGAAATAACATAGGTTAATCCACATATACTTGAAGTTACACTCTAAATGCGTTAAAGTAACACATACAACAACTGAAGTGACACTACTTACTTGGAGTTACCAATAATGCTATTGAAGTTACACACAATGAACATTGAAGTTACACACTAATCACATTGGAGTTACGGCCAATATGACAATCAAGAAGTTGAAGTTACACATTATTCATCTTGAAGTGACCAAAAATGAAGTTGAAGTTATACTAGTTACATTGAAGCAATACAATTATCCATTAAACTTACCCTACCAATATTGAAGTTACCCAATTAGACACTGAAGAAACACAATAATAGAATTGAAGTTACACAAAGACTGAAGTTACACACTAAGAACCAACCATTGAGATTACATACCAGGAACATTGAACACTAGTGGTGAATTAAAAAGGATTGAAGTTTCACCATTTTATTGCAAAAGTTAGCTTAGAAAACATACCATATCAGCGTCGAGATTTAATGGAGACAAACATGATTCCTGCCATGTGTCCCAACTGGTAAACAGTTGCTGTGTCAGATCGACAACTTTTCCTGATTTTCTCGCATGATAAATTTCCAGCAAAGTCTCCTATAATTAGAGTGAAGAGAAATTAATAAACCCATAATATGCATTGGAGTGAAGGTATTATAAACAATTCGCATAACTTCAATAAAGGTTTAATCCTACTTACAGTGTGACTAAGGCCAAAGGTACATCGGGATTTTGACCCGTGTTGATTCTGCTGTTTAGTGATTTCATTAAGTAACAAACACCAACAATCAATAACGTTGCCAGTGATTTGCACTCCGGGTTCTAATGACACCAAATCCTCCCGAGTTATGCAGTAGAAGTCTGAATATGTCACCAATTGTTCCCTAAAAGGACAAATTGTCACATTATTAATGTAAAAGCATAAAAGTTAATGAATAGAAGTACCAGGGTAGAAATAGTTCACTTACGATTTGTTAAGGGCGTCTGATTTATTAAAGATGTAGTCCATCACATCTTTCCTCAAACTGAACACTGTATTGAACATCGTCTTATTGCGCTTCATAATTTCTGACACCACCAGCTGGTTGGGATCAGGTGCCCCACAGTCAATAGAACAACCCAGGTTCTCGGGGATAAAATCCATGCAAGATAGGGGGGCATTGGAATGGAGTAGAAATGGGTGAAAAATAAGATTAGTTTGCGGGACATAAATGGTGGGAGCAGCATCAACGTTCTTTTCACTATTCAGGAGGCATATCCCCTCCCACACCTGACGTCTCAACACCCCCTGCGCCAGGTGCGCTACCGTCTATCGCAAATCCACCAGCGGACTCAGGTACTCCACGATAGGCCTCTTTTAAATCTGCTGTAACCATAAGAGTTGATTGGATCTGGTAATAGTCCCTTTCAGGTGACTTCTCTGTTGCAGTGGGCGTCTCCACAATCGATGCATCATCGCCTACGGGTCCATGATCAGTTTGAATCGCAGACTTGTCAGCAACGGCAACGGCGTTACCTGCATCCCCTAAATGTTGCACAACGTCTAGGTCAGCAGCCCCTTCTGCATCCCTTGACAGCACATTTCCATCCCCAATGGCTTCAATAGCCTCCGCCTCCCCCGCTCTTAAAAAGATTTCTTTAACACTAGCCGTGGAAAAGGGCTCCAGGCTACCCATCATATCGTCTGAGGCCAAGTCAACCTCTATATCTGCACCACCATCTACTTCACAAACAGCTTTATCATCCTCTCCCGAAAAACCTTCAATGGCAAGACCACATAGAACTTCTCTCACTTGAGTGGTAGCCCTTTGTTGTTGTTTTTTATGTTGAGCCAGTCCCGGCTTGGATTTTTGAAAGACAGGTGCAAGAGATACAGATCGTCCCGTACTTGCAGCTATCTCTGATACTTCATCAACGTAACGATTAACGTTTTCATCTCCAAAAAATTCTTGGGTTGACTGTGAAGGCACGAGGCCTACTGAATCACTGTCTCCACCAGTTGCAGCTTTGATCCTAGCGGTTGCATCTGCATACCAGGAATGAAACGCAACAGCATTTCTTTGCATCTGTAAATAAAGCTCATGTACACCCTAAAATTAAAACAAGTACATAAATGTTAGTCAGATTAATGAGATTGAAGTAACACAAAATATGATTGAAGTAACACAAAATATGAATCGAAGTAACACAAAATAAGATTGAAGTAACACAAAATATGATTGAAGTAACACAAAATAACATTGAAGTAACACAAAATATAACTGAATATGATTGAAGTACGTTTCTTTGCATCTGTAAATAAAGCTCATGTACACCCTAAAATTAAAACAAGTACATAAATGTTAGTCAGATTAATGAGAATGAGTTGAACACAATAGAAACTTAGACTGAATATGATTGAAGTTACATTAAATATGATTGAAGTAACACAAAATATGAATCGAAGTAACACAAAATAAGATTGAAGTAACACAAAATATGATTGAAGTAACACAAAATATGATTGAAGTAACACAAAATATAACTGAATATGATTGAAGTAACACAAAATATCAATTGAAATAACACAAAATATGATTGAAGTAACACAAAATATATTTGAATTGAAGTTACACAATCACTAAGTCAAACATTGAAGTTACCCACACTCCACTTGAAGTTACACTTTGATAAAATCAACTTATTCACTATGAGATTATATATGGGTCAGTAAATTGAAGGGCAAGTAACAGAAGACTCACATCAAGAGCTCGAGCTTTCAATTCGTTATCATCCTCAATTCCTGGCGGTAGTTCTATCTGAATGAACTTCTTCTCCATTATTGGGTGGGAGCTGGATCCCAGAAGAAGTTGGGGTTCACTCGGCCCCGCAATGGTCAACCTTTGACGAACCTTCCCCACCTTAGACCGCGGATATTTTACCTTTGAAAAAGGAAGACGACCCAACCCCCCCCCCCCCCATGTCCATCTCAGCAGCAATCCTAGTCTTCATCCTATGTTCGTCCCAGTGTTTTATCAGTGGGAGATCGTGTCTGCATTCCTGTCCTCTAAAATCGAACCTCTGGAAATAGGTGATCATCAGAAAAGGGATACACCCAAGCAAATAGGCTGGCATAGGGTCCTTTACAGAGTCTTTCGCAGCACTAACTAGACCATTTAACACGTAAGAACACCAGTCAAACGTTGCAATACAACTGACATCTTCTACTGCCTTGAGTAGCTTTAAATCTATTCCGTTATTTGAAGTGGGGCATAGGAACGACGACATACTACACAAAACAAATAGTCTGCAGAATTCATCACCACCTAATTTGTCCTTCTCTAGATCTATGAATGCCTTACCCAAAGGGACAGGATCAGCCGGCTTAACAATCCCATATCGTGACCGCCATCGATCTTTCAATTCCTTGAATTCCAGTTCAGTAGATTTCTTGTAGCGGCCAGTAGGAACAAGTTCGAGCGGATTGGGCCCCGTGGGCAACAAGAAGCAGTCATGTACATCTTGCTTAGTAACCATGAACTCCTTTCGTTTAGACGCCCTGAAAACATAGGACCCATCACAGAAACAATCGAAAAAATGAAGGACATGCGCAAGCGGGTACGTTGTAAAATTCAATTCTAGCAGCCCCCCAAACCCAATTTTCTTGACTGCTGCAATCTGTGCCACATTCAGCCCCTCCATCACTTTGACCAGCCTCGCGGAGCGACACCTCACCTTAATCTTAGGCAAGTCTTGTGTCTCAATTTGTTCGTCGTCACCTGAAGCCATCTGAGGAAGACAAGCATTAGCAATATTGAACTCCATGTATTATGAAATAAAAAGAACACAAAATTGAAGAAAAACAAGGAAACTGTATCTTCATTAAACTTGGAGTTACTCACAAATGACTTGAAGTTACACACCATTCACATTGAAGTAACAAAAATATCGACTAAATATGAAGTAACCAAATAAGCCACTGAAGTAACACAACATTAGATTGAAGTAACACAAAATTGAAGTAACACAAAATTGAAGAAAAACAAGGAAACTGTATTGAAGTTACTCACAAATGACTTGAAGTTACACACCATTCACATTGAAGTAACAAAAATATCGACTAAATATGAAGTAACCAAATAAGCAACTGAAGTAACACAATATTAGATTGAAGTAACACAAAATTGAAGTAATACAAAATTGAAGAAAAACAAGGAAACTGTATCTTCATTAAACTTGCAGTTACTCACAAATGACTTGAAGTAACACACCATTCACATTGAAGTAACAAAGATATCGACTAAATATGAAGTAACCAAATAAGCAACTGAAGTAACACAATATTAGACTGAAGTTACACAAAATTGAAATAACACAAAATTGAAGTTATTCACTTTTATAAATTAAAGTTATTCACTAATTACATAGAAGTTACACACATTCAACATACAATAAACATTGCAATAGAAGTTACACCCTAATAAATTAAATTTATTCACTGGTTAATAAAAGAAAAAAAAACCCAAATTAAATAGAAGTTACACGAAATCAACTTGAAGTGACACAAAATGAACATTGAAATTAAATTTATAACTTTAATCAGTGTGACAATATGGTTAACTCAGCTTGCAATCAATGTAATTAATTGTATGAGTAAGATAATCAAGAACCCTAATTTATAACCGGATTAAAACTATAAAGACTGTGTTTGAAATAATCAGAAACCCTAAGATAATCAGTAACATATTGAGATATAAATTAAAACAACAAGAAAATGTTAAATACCTGAGAAAGATGAACTGTGGTTGATGTTTGATAGATGAACTGTGTTTAAATTTAGAGAGTTTAGAGTGTTTTGAATGTAGAGTTTAACGCCGAGACTAATAGTGATAAATGAATTGAGAGAGTTTAATGTAGAGTGATAAATGGTTTCATTTCAGCAGTAAATGAGCAATAATGGGTTTGGGAAATGATAATTCAATGTTTGATTATTCAGAAAATGAGAGTTTTTCAAATTTGGGGGGGAATTAGGGACGACATGGGAGTAATGGGTGTGAAGTGACTGATTAGTTGCATGCATGGGTAAGAGGGACTAATGATAGGCATGAGAGAGGTAAATAGGATAATGATTATTTGAGTGGGATTAAGTCATATTTGCACTTAATCTAAGCCATTCATTTAAGAGATCCAATGGCTCACAAAAGGACTTATGGACTCACTATTTCTATAAGGACTCACATGATCCTTTCTCTCTCTCTCTCTCTATATATATATATATATATATATATATATATATATATATATATATATATATATATATATAGAGAGAGAGAGAGAGAGAGAGATAGGTTCTTGTGAGTCCACCCTTTTTTTTAGTCAATGAGTCCTCATTCTAGCCATTGAATGAGGAAGATAGATGAATGAGATTGTAAAGACAAAAGCACACTTAACACTAATCAATTACATATACACTAATTAATTGACTTTCTCTCTCTAGCCTTTAGTTAATCACTTTTGAGCACTTTTAAGTATATGAGATTTATGAGTGTAACTTCACCTCCTATTTATGTAATTTCAAACTAAAATGTGATTTCGACTATATAAATTTGAATTTATGAAACTTCAACACAAGTTTATGTGATTTTTGCCTTTTTATGAGTGTAATTTCAGTCATTACGAGTGTAACTTGAACTTATATTTATGTGACTTCAAACTAAAATGTGATTTCGACTACATAAATTTGAATTTATGAAACTTCAAGACAAGTTATGTGATTTCAGCCTTTTCATGAGTGTAACTTCAGTCATTACGAGTGTAACTTCAGCTCTAATTTGCGTAATTTCAAACTAAAATGTGATTTCAACTATATAAATTTGAATTTATGTAACTTTAAGACAAGTTTATATGATTTTAGCCTTTTTATGAGTGTAACTTCAGTCATAACGAGTGTAACTTCAACCTTTAATTCTGTAACTTTAACCCAAAATGTGATTTCGACTATATAAATTTCAATTTTTGTAACTTTGACAATTTATCTGAATTTAACATTTTTATGACTGTAACTTTAGTCTTTACGAGTGTAACTTCAAACCTTATTTGTGTAACTTTAATTTTAAGACATATGTGTGTAACTTTAAGACATGTTCAGGTAACTTTTGTCATTTTTCGGTAACTTCAGTCATTTATACTAAATGTGATTGTGTATTTTAATTTGAATTTATGTAACTTTAAGACATGTTTAGGTAACTTTAGTCCTTACTACTGTGTAACTTTAGTCATTCCTAGTGTAACTTCAGTCCAAAATGGTGTAACTTCAGTTTAAAATGGTGTAACTTCAGCCCTAAGTGGTGTAACTTCGGTCCAAAATGGTGTAACTTCAGCATTAAACAACATCAATCAACTAAAACAAAACAAAAAAGATGACAAATGAAAATAGGACAAATATCATCAACAAAAGAAAATTAAAAATTAAAAGTAAATCTGAAAAAATAAAAAGTAGATCTAGAAATCGGTGTTATTAAAAAAAATGAGATCTAAAATAAATAAATAAAAACATAAGAAATTTGAAAAAAAATGTGTAACTTCAGTCATATTATATGTGTAACTTCAGTTATTAAAAGTGTAACTTCAGTCATTATATGTGTAACTTCAGGCATTATATGTGTCACTTCAGTTAACCAACCCACTAACCACAAAAAAAAAAGATGGTGATTTTTGAGATCTAAAAAAAAGAAACAAACATAAAAATAAAAACGAGATCTAAAAAATAAAAACATATATTCAGAAAAAAAAACTTCAGTGAAAAAAATGTGTAACTTCAGTCACTATATGTGTAACTTTAGTTACTAAAAGTGTAACTTCAGTCATTTTATGTGAAACTTCATTGAAACAACACTATTAACCACAAAAAAAAATTGGTGGTTTTGAGATTTGAAAAAGTTACAAGCATAAAAAATTTGAAATATAAAAACGAGATCTAAAAAATAAAAATATAGATTCAAAAAAAAAAAAAAGAAGGGTGGTGGAGGGACGGCAGGAGAGAAGAGAGAAGAAAAAAAGAAAAAAACGAGATCTAAAAAGAAGGTTGCAAATCTGTAAAAAGAAAAAAAGAAAAGAGAAAAGAAGAAGAAGAAAGGAGGCGGCGAGAAGGAGGCACGGCGAGGAGCAGGTGCGGTGGAGACGAGGCGGAAAGAAGTAGATCTGAATTGTTTTTTTTTATTTTTAAATTTGGCCGGTGGCTGGCGGCCGGCGATGGTCGCCAGAGTTCGGTAATCTCGGAGGTGGGAGATGAAAGAAAGTGAAAGAGGTTTATGAAGTTTTTGGGTTTTTGATTTTTTTGGGTTTTTTTATTTTTTTGGGTTTTTGATTTTTTTGGGTTTTAGAGAGAGATGAATTTTTTGGGTTTTTGATTTTTTTGGGTTTTAGAGAGAGATGCAGAAATGAAATTATGTGGGATGAGAGAGAAGTGGTTGAGTGAAAAATCTTATATATTGAATTAAGATGGGGATTAGTGGTTAATTAGTAAAGATGAGAGAGTGTGAAAAATTAGCCACCAATCCTTTTTTGGGAGCTTCAATCTCAGTCATTCATCTCCAAGATCTATATAAGTTGAGATGAGTCCACAAATTTGGTTGAGTCCATAAGTCCTCATCTAAACCACTAGATTATACAATAGATGGATGGATGAGATTAAAAGCATTAAAGACACTCAAGTACCACTAACTAGTACAAGATTTGAATTTTTGTAACTTTAACATAATTTTTGTAACTTTATGACAAATTTTTGTAACTTTATTATTTTACGAGTGTAACTTCAACGTTTGAGAGTGTAAGTTTATCTAATTTATTCATTTTTCAGTGTAACTTCAACCTTTAATAGTGTAACTTTAAGTTGATATAATGTATTTTATATTTTAATTTTAGTTTATGTAATTTTATGAAATACTTAAGTAATTTTATTCATTTACGAGTGTAATTTCAGTCTTTTCAAAGTGTAACTTTAGTTTTTTAAGGCCATTTTGCATATAAAAATATGAAACTATGTAATATAATTTGATTTTGAATATATTAAATTGAAAATATGCAAATTTTAAGTAACTTTAATAAAACTTTATGTAACTTTTGTCAATTGTCATGTAACTTTTGGTATAATTTTTTGTAATTTTTGTCTAATTTTTTGTACCTTTAGTCCAATTTTATGCAATTGTAGTCCTATTTTATGCAACTTTATTTCTTTAAAAATGTAACTTTAGTCTAATGTTTTGTAACTTTAGCCTTTTAGTCTAAATGTTTTGTAACTTTAGTCTAGTTTATTGTAACTTTAATCCTTTATGGTGTAACTTTAGTCCAAGTGTATGTAATTTTAGTAACTTTACTTCTAACCACCATCACAGTCCCAAACTCGTCGGAGACCACCACACCACGACACTAAACACCATCACGAGCTCCCTCCACCGAAACACACAACAACCACCAAGACCCGTATGGTACAAATCTGAAAAAAAAAAGGAAAAAAAACGACCACACACAGCCATATTTGAAAAATAAAAAGAACGACAAAAACAAAGCAACACCACCACCAACCCCCACCACAGATCTGAAAAAAAATATGATAGGACGGGTGGCGGCCGAGAAGGAGGAAAGTGATTTGCAAAAAAAATGGAGATGAAGAGGAGCGCAAGGGAGGAGGAGGAGGAGGCCGGGAGTGGTGGAGGGTGTATGAGGGAGACGACGACAGAGGTGGAGGGCGGTGGGGAGGTCAGGGAGAAGATAATGGCGGTGGGATGGTAGCGGCGAGGTGAGGCAGGTGGTTGGGACGAGGCGGTGGTGTCATCGTCCGGTAAGTAGATCTAAAAAAAACAAAAAAAGGAGAAATTGTAATGGAGCGGCGGCCGACGGAGGAGGACCGCAGATGGAGGAGGCCGAGGGAGGAGTGGGCGGCTGAGAGAGGGGGAGGACAGCAAAGGGAAGAGGAAGGTGGTAGTGGCGGGTGACAGATAGGGTGGCGACGGCGGTAGCAGTGGCGGCGGAAGGTAGAAGCTAGGTATAAAAGATTTTGGGAAAGGAGTGGAGAGAGAAAGAAGAGAGAGAGAGTGAAGGCAGGTTATGTGAGAAAGGTTTAGGGTTTGGGTGGGTTGGGAAGCTTTTATACTTAGGTTTTCAGATTTGTTTTAATCTTGACCCTTGGTTTGTTTGATCCAATCGTGTAGAATAGGACTTAGGGACTCCACTTAAAATGGTGGACTTACATGATCTCATTTATATATATATATATATAT
>JAIUZE010032499.1:0-20251 GCA_022085475.1 Heliosperma pusillum | reverse complement strand
TATGCTAGCCGAAATTCCTAAACAAAAATACATCACCATATATTTTTATTTACCAAATTCTATTCTTACCATATCCCAAATTAACCATCCAAGATTCCTTTTTCTACCCAAATTCAAATTAAAAAAAAAAAAAAAAAAAAAAAATTAAAGAAAATAGGGGATATTGGAGCCGGCACACCCATGTGCATAAGTACAAAAACAACACCTACCACTTACACAATCATAATTACCCTTACACCTATCACTTTTACCACTTAATTACTCAACCAATTTTTTACTACCCCTCCCACTTCCTCACGGCTTCCATACCCAAACAAAACACAAATCACCCAAACCTTCAACCTTCAACAATGGCTTCCACTAGATCAAAAGTTGCCAAAAACCCAAATCCTAAAACCCCCAATCCAAGCATGCCTAAAAATACCTCTTCTCCTCCCACACAACAATCACCTAACCCAAACCAAACCGAGTCGGGTGCGGGTCTCGAAAGTACGAAAAGAAGACGGTTAAATAAAGGCAAAGGAAGACTCCAAGAAGAAGCTCCAAACGAAACCACGGACGCGGTTCCCGAGGCACCAACACGGGTAACTTTCCGTGACTTCTCACCGCAAGCCGGTATTGGACACGGTTGTTCAAGCCGTGGGCGTGGGTTCCTTGAGCTCAACCCGTGACCAAGGTGGGTCGGGTGTGAGTCATGAGATGAGGACATGGATGGATGGTGTGGATGATCGCCTTAATAAGTTGGAACGAAATATTATCGATTGTAAGCAAGCGGCGTATAGGCAAAGGGATAGGATGACATTCTTGGTGAGCCAAGGCGGGTCGTTGGTTAAGAGCGGGACGGAGATGCGTGAGGGAATGCGTACTATATACGATGCGACGGAGGCTCTTTCGCTAAAAGTCCGGAACTTTGATGTTTGCCTCACCGCTCAAGCTTCTCATGTGTCAAATTGCCTTGACCGTCTCTCCACTCTTGAGTACCGCACTAGGCCCGGTTATGTCGATCCTAACAAAATCCGTCAACCCAAAAGGCCTTGATTTTTCTATCCTTGGTTGTTTTAACTCTTAAACTACTAATCCTATTCGGCCCATTTGGCTTATTTTGACATTGTCTATTCGGCCCAATGGCAACTCATACTATCTTTTGTGGTTTGTAGTTTTAATTAACATTTGCACTTTAATTTTGCTTGATATATATCGTCTTATATTGCGTATTTTGCATATCTATTTCTTGCCTTGACATGTGTTATTCTAGTCGTTTCATGTCTTTGTTCTTATCTTTTCAATGATGCCAAGAGGGGGAAGAAATGATATGATTTGAGTCTTTGCTTAAGCTTGCTCCTTGTCAAGACTCGTTATCTCTTAAATTCTCTCAAGCTATAACTTTGGCTAAGTTGTTTTGTTCTTGCGATCAAAGTTGCTATAACTTTGGAGTGCTTTGTTGAGGGGGAACCTTACTTAGTCACATTGTTAAGAAGAACTCTAGAGAAAATCATATGAGACTTGTCATCATCAAAAAAGGGGAATTTGTTGGACCAATTTCATAGTTTTGATAATGACATGTGTTTACGTAATAATATGTTTTATTCGATATATCATATGCGTGTAATTGTGTGCTTTAGTTTTATTATAGCTAGCAACAATTATGAGAAGAAAGATCAAAGTTAGGCATAACTTTGATAAAGTCTGTGAGACAAAGTTATAACAACTTCAGGAATAACTTTGGAAGTGAACTTGGAAGTTATAGCTAACCAGGCATAACTTTAAGAAAAATCGCTTCAAACAAGATCTACATTAAACTACACAAGACTCGAGATGGAGGGTCTTTGTGATCAAGATGAAGAGATGATTCGTATACTGAAGATCTTTGTGAAGATTAGATAGTATAGGTCGTCATTCGGTAACTATTTCATTCGAGAGATTTTATGTTCAAAAGTTATAGCTTTAGTCTATGACTTTGGATGATAAAATAGTGATGCATGATTTTGGAAATAAAATGTTTTGAAATGTTTTCAAAAGTGAAAGAGTATTTTTATATTTATCAATTATTTTAATAGAGAATATATTTATGAGATTCTATTGGTTAGTAATACAACTTATGGGTTGTCATGCTACCTAGGGTTTCTAATATATTCTATCTCAATTTGTTGTTAACCTAATTAGCCCACCTAGTGTTTGAGCCATCTAGGGTTTCGTGAAACCTAGTTTGTGCCACCTAGGGATTCGTGCTCCTAGGGTTTCGTGAGCTATAGGAATCCGGCCTCCATAGGTTTGGTTCCTTAGTTTACCTAATCTAGGATTCTACTATATCTTTACAACAATATTTTGAGATATAAAGATAAATATATTTCTATAAGATAAACCAAATAATATTTTGAGATAAAGATATTTCTAAAAGATAAGCAAATATTATTTTATGGTAAGATAAATATCTTTATTAAATATTATACTAGGGTTTTAGATCTACTATGATTCTTACTACTATAAATACTCATTCACATACAATTTGCAAACACACGAAATACACAACATATCACACGGCACAATTATTTTACTTGTGTTGATTTTCCAAAATCGTTTTAAAGCAAACCTTTGAGCAAATATTTATTATTTTTAGAGTTTGTTTTTTAAAAGAATCGTGCATCAATTATTATCAATCGCTTGAGTGAAATACGTTATTGGATAATAGTACATCATTATAAGCTTACAATTCTTTAACGGGAATCTGTGTGAGTTATATTGTACTTTCTTATTAGCGTAAGATAGTATAGAGTATTTAGCGATACTCACCTTGAGTTATAATCATAGTGTTGATTATACGAGTGGGTTGGTAATTTTTGTAATCCGTAGAAAGGTACTAAAAATTATTAATCGAGAATAGTGGACGTAGGTTTCAACGTGTGAAACTGAACCACTTCAAAAATCGTGTGTCTCTCTCTTATCTCTTTACTTTTCGTTATTTCGTTATTCGCGCCTACTTTGATTAATTAATTAGTTGATTTTAATTCATAAGATCAAATAATTAATTACATATCATACAAATCGAAAAAGTGGGGCTAGTTCTTAATACTCAATTCACCCCCCCTCTTTCGTATTCGATCAATAGACTCTTCAGAGAGATTGGTCACCGCACCAATTATTCAAGCACCACGATGGGATCTTCCATTTGAAATCATGACCGATACAAGTGACTATGCATTGGGAGTGGTTTTGGGTCAAAAGAGTGACAAGGGACCCCATGTGATCCAATATGCTTCTACCCTCTTGAATGATGCTCAAAAGAACTATTCCACGACGGAGAAGGAATTCCTTGGTGTGATTTATGCTCTAGAAAAATTCCGATCTTATCTCTTGGGCACAAAGGTGATCATCTACACCGATCATGCCGCCATTAGATACCTTGTGGCAAAGAAGGATGCAAAGCCAAGGTTGTTGAGATGGATCCTTCTCCTAAGTGAGTTTGATGTGGAAATAAAAGACAAGAAAGGAGTGAAGAATGTGGTGGCGGATCATTTGAGCCGGCTAAACCATGAAGGAAGACCATCATGCCCTCTTGAAGAGGTTGAAGGAGGTCTCCCTCATGAGTCACTTTATGCTATACAAGTGGAGGAGCCATGGTATGCTACCATGGTCAACTATTTGGTGACAAAGCGGCTTCCAAGCCATTTCTCTTCTCATCAAAAGAACAAAGTAAAATCCGATGCAAAGTACTATACATGGGATGATCCTTACTTGTGGAAGTTTTGCCAAGATCAACTTGTGAGAAGATCTGTGCCCGAAAGTGAGATTCCTTCCATCTTACATCATTGTCATGACTATGCTTGTGGAGGGCATTTTGGGCCACAAAGAACCGCTACAAAAGTGCTTGAATGCGGTTTCTTTTGGCCAAGCCTTTTCAAAGATGCCCACAAATTTGTAAAAACTTGTGACCGATGTCAAAGGGTGGGGAATTTGACAAAAAGAAATGAGATGCCACAACAACCTCTTCTATATTGTGAGATCTTTGATGTGTGCGGAATTGATTTTATGGGCCCCTTTCCTAATTCCGATGGTTATTTATACATCCTCTTGGCGGTAGATTATGTGTCAAAATGGGTTGAAGCAATTCCCACCCGCATCGATGATGCCAAGGTAGTAGCCATTTTCATTCAAGAGAACATATTCTCCCGGTTTGGCTTTCCAAGGGCTATCATTAGTGATAGGGGTACCCATTTTTGCAACAAGGTGATTGGAGGCCTACTCAAGAGGTATGGGGTGAATCATAAAATTTCCACGGCCTACCACCCACAAACAAACGGGCAAGCCGAACTCTCCAACCGTGAAATAAAAGGAATGCTTGAAAAGACGGTTAATCCGGATAGAAAGGATTGGAGCAAGAGGCTAGTTGATGCGTTGTGGGCATATAGGACCGCTTTTAAAACCCCCATTGGCATGTCCCCATTCCGTCTCATCTATGGCAAGGCTTGCCACCTCCCCGTGGAGGTTGAGCACAAAGCCTATTGGGCTATCAAATCTTTCAACCAAACCCAAGATGAGAGCGGTATGCACCGAAAGCTTCAATTACAAGAACTTGAAGAAATTCGCCAAGATGCTTATGAGAACTCTTCCATCTACAAAGAGAAAACAAGAAGATGGCATGATGGGATGATAAACCGTCGAGTTTTCAAGGAGGGTGATAAAGTTCTTGTGTTCCAAAACCGGTTTAAGCTCTTTCCGGGGAAGTTGAGGTCAAGATGGTTTGGACCTTACACCGTCAAGAAAGTGTTTACCCATGGAGCTATTGAAGTGGAGGGGCCCGGGGATGGAAAGCTCCTCAAGGTGAATGGCCACCGTCTCAAACACTACTTCAAAGGATGTGCCCGGGAGGGGGAAGAAGAGGTCTTGCTTGAAGACCCCGTTTATCAAAGTTGAAAAGCTTGAAATAGCTAAGTCGAGCCATCGACTCTAAATAAACGGCAAACCGTGTACATACTCTATCCTTGTGAATATTTCTTTGAAGTTTCATTGTTAATTCTTAGCATTTGAGTTGTTTTCAATTAGTTAGACATTGCATCAAACAAAATTTTTTGAAGTTACTAACGGTTTTGTGAAGTTTTGCGAGTTTTCGGCCGCCTCGGGATGCGTGCCACGGATAAAAAGTTCGGGAATCGATGGAATTTGGATATTGGAGGTTATCATGGACTTTTGGAGTGAAAATGCAAGTATGGAGGTGTTTGGAACACTTAGGCAAAATTTGGCTAAGTGCAAAAGGCAAGAAGATCCGGCAGTGCAGGACGCAGCCTGCGTCGTCACGACGCAGCCTGCGTCGTAGGACGCAGCCTGCGTCGTAGGACGCAGCCTGCGTCGAAAGCAGTTTTCAGCTTTTGTTCTATCTTTTGCCCGAGTTCTTCATACTATCAACCTACATCTTCATACCCTTGTTCTTCACGAAAAACACCCCTAACCAACCCCAATCCCTCAAAAACTTCATCTTTCTCCCTCAAATCTTCCAAAACTTTCATCAAACTCCATCAAATTCTTCTTCCTAATCATTATTCTACCTTCAATCACCCCGAAATCAATCTCAATCACTCACAACCTCAGAAAATCCGAAATTGAAAACCTAGAATTTTTTCCTAAAATTCGAATTTTAGGAACTTTGTTGGGTTTTTAAGGTTGTTTGTCGGATTCCCTACCTATTCTATTCATCAAGGAGCTTGAATCTTGTGGAATAGCAAAGGTATAACTTCATACTCAGCTTTTCCATTGTTATTCAAGTTTTTGCTCGAATTAGGTTAGAATTAGTCTTAGGTTGAGTTTCCCCTTGCCCTTGATTGATTGTGTAGTTAGGATTGGACAAAATTTTCTGAGTGAGGTAAAGAAATTCAACAAACACTAAGTTCTTGAGGTGTAGAAATTGTTGCACACCAAGTGTTTGTTAAATTGCTTGAGTGAAAAATCTTTTGAGTGATTGCTTGTTGTTTGTTGTGTTGTGTTGCTTGTTAAATTTTGCAGAAATGGCACCCAAGATCTCCAAATTGTTTGGCAAAGGGAAGAATAAGAGGGCCGCGGTGAGTGAGCCCGACACCGAGGTGGAAGCGGTGTTCATGGGCTATGAAAGGTTGCAGGCTCAATATAAGAGAATTTGGGATAAGCTAAACACACAACCTCTCGTAGCCACAAAATTCTTTTGCCCAAACACTCTCCATGTCTTAGGCATGTTCAACTTGACAAGGGACATGCTAGCTAAAGTAGGGCTAGAGGCTTATCTCGAGCCGGACTCCTGGGATCACACCTATAGGAGTTTCGCATACGAGTTTCTAGCAACCTTGTCGGAGTTGGACGTGCCCGAGGGTGAGGAGAAAGCCTACCGAATCCGTTTGAACCAAACTTGGCATAATGCCCCCACTTCCGAAATCCGTCAAATCCTGAAAATCACCAAACAACCCGAAGACATTAGGTGCCCCAAGGGAAGAATGCACACAATATGGGTTAACATTACAAATTACCACGGCCCATCTAAAGATGCCAAACTTTCAGCCATCACCCACCCCGTACTCCGCCTAATCACAAGATTCCTTACCACCATCTTCAACTCCGCGGGAGAACCCACCAAAGTGCCAGAGAGCATCCGGCTATGTTTGTGGACTATGCTTCCGGAGGGGGTAGGGATCCCGGATTGGGCCAATTTGTTTTTGAGGGCTTGCATTAAACATAGGCAAAAATCTACCAAAGCAAGCATCCATCTTGGGGGGGTGATTTCATTCTTGGTGAGGCACTATGAGGGGGGCATTGGTGATGCGCAAGAGGTGAACATTTGTAGGGGATTGGCGAGATACAACCGACTTGGGCTCGAGGAGGTTCACATGTTTAAGACTAGCAAAGAGCAACCCTTGAAAGAGTTTTGGTTGGGGAGTGACGGGCTTGGTTACATGAAGATGCCTCGACCTCAAAACAACCCCTTGCCTAGGGGACCCACAACGTTGGATTTTTTATGTCCTAGGGAGGAGAGTTTGGGGGAGAGTAGTGAGGAAGCGGAGGTAGAGGAAGTGCCTTTGAGGCAAAGAAGGAGGGTAAGGAGAGAGGGAGGTGAGGGAAGTGAGCGAGTGAGCGAGGAGATCGAGATCCTCGCAATTGAGCAAGGACCTTTCCAACCCACAAATTATCAACAACAACAACAACAACAACAACAACAACAACAACAACAACAACAACCACCACCACCACCACCTTTCCATTTCCAATCATCATTCCAAAGCCACCAAGACACCGACACCCCCATGTTTGATGCGGAGGGTCGTTCTAGCATCCCCATGGAGCCATGGTAACAACAAATGGCTACCTATTTTGCTAGCACCAACGACGTTTTGAAGCATATTAGTGGGAGGGTGGACGATTTGAACACATGGCAACAACAACAAGGTAGTAGGCTTGAGACATTGGATGATTGGCACAAGGTAGTGGAGGAGAGAGAGAGATTGAGAGCGGAGGCCGAGAGGGCTCAACAAGAGGAATGGAGAAGGATGGTAGAAGGGCAAGAGGAGGCACGCCTTTGGAGGGAACAACAAGATCAAAGGTGGCGGGAACAAAATGAAATGTGGACCACCCAAAATGCTTGGAGAGAGCAAGCTACGAGCCATTTTCACGTTCAAAATGAGCGCCACCACACCTATCTTCAAGACTCCTATGAAGATGCGGTGGCACAAGAGGACGTTTATGGCTTGGCTAGCTCACTCTTTGGAATGTCCATCCAACAAAACCCGGGCTACCCAACTCCATACACTCAAGCGGTCCTTGATGAAGGTATGGAACGAAGAAGAAGGATTAGAGAAGCAAGGGAAAGGAGGAGAAATCGAGGAGGTGCCTCAGGTTCTTCTTATTTCGACAATTGATGAGGTAACCTTTTTCTTTTCTCCTACAATGAGGACATTGTATGTTCTAAGTGTGGGGGAGAAGATTGTATATAGTTGTTTTGTTTTTGATGCATTGTATTTTATTTGTCTTTATTTTGAAGAAAAAGAAAAAAAAAAAAAGAGAAAAAGAAAAGAAGAAAAAAATTGAAAATCCCGACTAGGTGAAAACCCACAAGGGTGGGCACCTAGGCAAAAGTGGGAAGGTGGCCGAGGACGGAATGAAAACCCGAAAGGGCATTCCGGGCAAAATAAAAAATCGAGTTGCGAGCCACCAATGAGAGGAAAGGAAAAGCTAAGGTGAAAACCCGAAAGGGCACCTTAGGCAAATTGAGGGATTTTTCAAGAAAAAAAATGGAAAAATGAAAAATGAAAAAAAATTTGAGCATAATACTTACTATGATGAGGATTTTGGAGGCACAAGAAGGGAGTGATAAGGAGGGAATTGGAAGGAGGCTAGCTTAGGACTTCCTTTATTTTTATTTTGAGTCACAAAATTTGATTCCAAATTGGTGGATTTCTCTTGGTGGTTGCTTGGTTGTGCAAATTGTGTAGTTTGGGGCCAACCAAGTAACCATACCTTACACTAGTGGAGTAATAAGGGGGTGATATAAGTAGTGGAGTTGCATGGAGTTTTGTGATGAAGACCATCTCGCTATGCCTTGGGATAAGGCAAAGATGGTCATACTACATTCTTGGGAGTTATAAGAAGGGAGGATTTGAGTTGAAATGAGTCGGAGTTGGTGGTGTGTCGAGTCTTGTCTAGAGGGATTTATAAGTAGGAAGAGGTAAGGGAAGAGTGTTAAAACAACCTTGAGTCTTATTTTTTTTGTTTTAATAGGTGGTTGTGTTTTGAGGGAGATATAAGCAGGAAGAGGTAAGGGAAGAGAGGTCATTGCCTCCGCATGCTATGTTTGGACTTGTGTTTGCCTTGCTAATCTCGAGTTTTACTCGGGACGAGTAAAAGTCCAAGTGTGGGGGTATTTGACAACACCAAATTATGTCGTGTCTAGTAGTATTTTTTTAGAGTCTTTCGTTTTACTTTTTACGGGTCATTAGCTTTGTTTTATGTTAATTTTAGTTTTTGTAATAATGTTGGTATTTAGTAATTTGAGTCAATTTTGAGAGTCAAACCCGAAAGTCAATGAAAGTCAAACCTGAAACCCGAGACCCAAAAACCCGGAAATTGGAGTGGGCTAGCAATGAATCACCAAGGCATGAAGACCAAACCCATTGGGTCAATGGAAGTCAAGGCGGGGCCAAAAGTCCATGGGTCAACGAAAGTCAAGAAGGAAAAACAAGGAAAAATCGGGCAGTACACGACGCAGCCTGCGTCATCACGACGCAGCCTGCGTCCTTTCTCAGCACGAAGTTTCTTCATTTCTTCGTCTTGTCTTTTGAAAGCCCACCTTTCAAGGCCCCTAGGTTTGCGGACCAAGGGTATTTAAGCAGAAAACTGAAGAGAGAGAAGGGAGCAAGCATACAACATTCAACATCATATTTTTCCTTAGAAATTCTCTACTTTGTTCTTCAACTTTGGCTCTTGTAATTGGTTTTATTTAGAAATTGGTTGTAATATGAAGACTATGGGTAGCTAATCTTTTCATTACTTGGTGTAATTTGAACAAGTTCACACCTTTAGCATTGTATGACTCTATAATCCTCTTCTTCTTTATTTAATGCAATTTCTTTATGTTAATCTTTTATGTTGAGTGAATGAATGTTTGGTTTGACTAGCTTGACATTTTGTTTACTTGATAAATGCTTGTTCTTGGTAGGAATTGTCACCCTATGCTTGAATGTGTGAAGTAGACTTGAAAGGCTTCATCTTTGGTTTAAAAGTTTGAGTCTTTTGAGAAATAAATTGTATGTAGTGTGATTTTTTACATGGTTTAATGTTGAATTGCATAATTCTAGCTTAATCTTTTGGTTGAATGCTTAAAGCTTACTCCTTTGTTTATGCTTATGTTTTAATAAGTGTGGATTTAGTTGTAAAGGGTCAATTTTGGGTGGTTTAATTCATGTTGACTATTTCTTAGGAGTTGGTATTAGATAAATGAGAAGAGAGGAAGAAAGGAGTCATCTTTGCTAATTGTTGTGTTACTTGGGATAATTACACTATGTATTTTCTCACATATTTGATTACTTGCATTGAAGGTGTTTGTGCTAGTGCCTAAGCTAGATTTTCATATTTCATGTTAACTCATCTTTTTACCCAAACTCCCCCATTTATGTTTGCCTACATGTTTTCCATTGTGAATATCATAGTTTGTAATTAATTTAAGTCTTTGTTTTAATTAGTGTCTTAATTAGTAATTAGTGCCTTAATTTGTGATTAGAGTCATTAGTTTTGTTAATTGATATTTTGCAAGAGTCTAGATTAGATTATTTTAGCTAATACCACTTTCCCTTGGGTTCGATCCTTTTCTTACCCTTACTACCCTTTTTATTTAGGTTGGTTTGAGTCTAGATTTGGTTTTATAAATTGTTATTTGGCCTAGCTAATTTGCGGAATTAACGACACCGTATTTTAGCCCGTCAGCTTGTCATGCTCCCAGCATACAATTTATTTAGGTATGTGCATGTAATGGCATACATGATCGGTCTCATGTGATCAACAATTCTTAGGTTCAGTGGATGACTATGACCTTTTCATAGTGATCCCACTTTTATCAACATAAACAACCTATTTAACTTGTTGAATAGATTAAGGATCTTATCGATATAAGATACCTTTTAAATGCCAATCTAAAATCTTCTATTCCACAATAGATTTTGATTTTAGTATACACGTTGCCCTCTTTCGTCCAACATTAAAATCCAACCACTCCTTTCAAAAAGGTAATATGAATATGTCACTCTTAATGAGTGAAACGTCATTCACGTGGAAAACAATTTCTCCCACTGAACTTCATGTCTTTACATGATAACTTAAACTCCCCCTTAACTTCATGTCTATACATGACTTTAACTCCCACTGAATTTCATGTCTATACATGACTTTTCGACAATTCGTGTGAAACCCTTCTTATATCTTATAATAGAAAAGATCATCATAACCTCTAGGTAGATACATACAATAGGCTTGTGTCATGTACACATCCTACTCCAAATCCCTATTTGGACATGTGGTTTTGATGTGTATCTTGTACACACCTATTATAAGGTATTTCATTGATGATTTGGATCTAAGCTTAGTTACGCATTAACTTGGCTTTTGTAGACATCTACATGTATATCCATGCAACTATAATTGGACACTTCCAATTAAAACATCTTCAAGTTTATAGAATGATTTTGGACAACTCCAAATATGTATTTCATTTGCATAGATTCTATTTAGTTTCATAAGTCTCTTTTGGAAAGTCGAAATTTAAAATTTCTAGGTGCTTCCACTTCATAGATCATAATCTTATTATATCGAGAATAATTTCTTTTGGTCTCGTCACTAGTCTAAGGATTCACCTAAGAACGCTTTCTTTTGGTTTCCTCACTAGTCTTGAGTCTAACCTAAGAACATTTTCTTTTGGTTTCCTCACTAGTTCCTAACTAGGTTTTTCGTTGTGGCTTATTTTCTCCCACTCTATCTTTAGAAAAATACAACTATTTTCTTTAAAGATAGCCTTATGAGCCACAAACAATTTTGTACTCATACTCGTAAGGGAGGTAGAAGTATCACAACATGACCTTAAGTGATCTACTAAAGACTTCTTTGTAAAGACATCGAATCTTAGCTTCAACATAGACTAGTTCTATAAGAGCTAAAGAGGTGAACTCATATTCATGTCATTTACTTTCTTTATAAGTGGTATGGCCAATTGGTTTGGTAGATTTCCTATTTTGAGTTCAATAACTTAATTTCGACTTAGCAATTGATCTTTCAAAGTGAGAATCAAATTTTTTAGCCTTTTATTATAATGATCCCATCAGCATAATATTTACATGATCAATTTGAGTCGATACAATTTATGTTATTTATGCAAGTATAGTATGATGACAAATTTTTAGAACTAAAAAGTTTCAACAAACCGAATGACTTGGGTTGAGAACCAAGTCACTAAATCCAATTACAACCAATGTCAATAAAAGGAATTGAACAAATTTCCATGTCAAACAAGGAAATTATAAAAGTTCTAAAAACAATGTCTCAAAATACATCCCAAAATTTTGACAATTCAAAATGAGACCAAGCTTCCATAGCTCTTCAATCATGGGTAGCTACCTTAGCTTCCATTGAAGAGCCTTATTAGGCTTGCTTGTCCTTGCCTTTATCCTTGCTAGGATGCCCTAATTACAATTAAATAGGGTAAGAATCACAACTCGTATCTATATACCAAAGTTGAGATCATAACATAAACGATAGGGATAAATTACCAACTGAAACATCTTTCCAGTTTTGATATCTCCTAGATATTTAGTGCAATTTCCCTTCCAATGCCCTATTCCATTACAATAATGGCACTTGTCCTCGGTTGAGGCACCTTTCTTAGGTTTGGGTGAGCTATTCCCAATAGCTTTTTCCCTTTCCTTTGAAGGTGGAGGGCTTCTTCCCTTTACTACCACCTTTCTTGAACTTCCCCTTACTATTATATCCTTGGAGGTGCTAACATTTAGTCTCATGTCTCTCTTAGCTTGCACAAGCATCTTGTGCAATTCATGGATAGAGGTTTTCATGTTTTGAATATTGTAGTTTACCCTAAATTGCACATATGCTTTGATTTTCCCCAAGGAATGTAAGACTCGGTCGATAACGAGTTGTTCGGGAATGGTCACCCCTTGCAATTTAAGAGTCTCGACATGCTCAATCAATTTGAGTGCATGAGGGCTAACTTTTGGCCCTCTTTTAGTTTCATGTCGGAAAAATGTGGAAGCCGTCTAATATTGTATGATCCTAGGAGCTTGTGAAAAACATGGTCACAAGCTTGGCATAGATCTCATAGGCCGTGCTCATCTTATGACACTCCCTTGAAGATCGGCCTCCATCGAGAAGATCAAAATGTTTTTTATCGCGGCGGACTCTTGTGGCTAGCCTCATAGGCTCGCCTTGCGTGGCGGTTGAATTTTCATTAGGTGCGGTGGGAGAGACCTTGGCAAGGTAACGAAACCTGTCATCACCCGCCGCGGCCAAGCGGAGTTGCATAACCCAATCGGTAAAGTTAGCGCCATTCTTTTCTAACTTGCAACGATCCATGAAGGATCGAAGCCATGAGACATTCGTGAGAGTTGGAGTATAGGTGGTGGTGGATGAATTAGCATTTGCCATTGCGAATAAAAAATTATGACTACAAATTTTAAAGACATAAAGGAAATGTTAACATTTATCGAATTAAATACTTGTAAACATTTTAAACAAGTTTTAACATTTAAATAGTGACCTCTACCCAACTATTATAAATGATTCCGAGATCCAAATTCATATCAATTTGGGCACGGTAAGCCGATTCATCCCTCATTAACATAATTCGGTGGATTAACTCTTTAATCGATTCTACATTAGAACTCTCGGTCGACAATATTACTTTAATATTTATCTTAAGCCCGGAACACATGCGGCTACGGTTGCGAATACTTCCGTTGAGCTCAATCCAAATTTCGAAATAATAACATTTATTACCCCACTTACCCAACGTAACAAGTTTAGTACCCCGGTGAGCCGAGCCTACTTCCTTGCGAAATTGGGATTCATGGGTTCTACATTTGGTAAGGCTTGATCTCAATTATTTATTATGAGAGGTCATGTCAAATCATAATCTATCACGTTGAAGTAAACTAAATCGATGAATTAACGATTATTTTAATTTGACACGGTCGAATACTCGATGAAATATGCATGTCATGTTATGGCGATTTGGCAATGCATGCAAACATATTAAATAAAAATGCAAGCATAAAATAAAACTCCTAGTATGACCTTTCCTAGAATAGAAAATTATATAATCTATTATAAATTCGGAAACCAACTCCTTTGGTCCCTTGAACTTCATAAGCACGCCTCCCAAGGTCACCGTCTCTCTTGGAACTCCTTTCCGAATGGCACCGTCTTTGGGAAACTCCGGTATTACAAATAATTACAAATTATATAATAAAATTACAAATTTCCTATTATACATTTGTAAAATAAAATAATACAATAAAAGTGATACGAGATCACATTAAATTACAACCGAATCAATATTCCCTTACATATCGGGCAATATCGATTAAAACTAAGGCCATACAAGGAAAAATTACATAATTCCAAATTACATAAACCAAAATATGACATTCATAAATTGAAAATATGACATTCATAAATAAAAATGCGGCATTATAATATGTATAAAACATGCTAATGTTAATTGCCAAATCGCCCTATTTAACGGTTTATATCGAATATAACCCGGTTTTACGGAAATGCGTGATAATAACACTTTAAAATCACCAAACAATACTTAAATCATATTTAAGTCCAAGTTAATTATCCCAACTCATTTAGGCCTCAAAAATTAGTCCTTACTCAAATTTTGACAATAATTCAACTTGTTGTTATATAATTGCTCATTTTAGACTTTTAAAATCATATTTTATCAAATAAATTCAAATTTAATTACAATAATTTCAAATTTTAAATTTTAAATTCTTGAACATTCTGGAACATTTCCATGACACTCATAATGTCAAAAATTATGGTTAAAATAGTTTGAATCGGTTTTTGAGAAAAATGGTTGCGCTTTATCGGTTTTATCAAATAAAATACATAAAGCATGCAAAAATTAATCTTATTAAATTTTCAACTTTATATCTGAAATTTGGGACATTTATGAAACCAGGAACAATTTTATCTTGACATGAAATTTATTTTAGCTATATTTGCTAAATTAGTCACAATTTATGTCATTTTTACATTAAAAATTCATAAATCATGCTAGACAAATCACATTAGTCTCCAATGTTTCAGTCAAACAGGAAAGTATGCATGTGACAACATACTAAAATTTCATAATCAGATTCAAAGCGGAAGTATTTATAACCATTTGACCTTTATTTATTTTATTTTATCATATAAAAATCATAAATCATACGAAATAAGTCCACTTCATACTAAATTTTACATAAAGTAAGTAAAATATATTTGTGATATTGTGTAAAAATTACAAGGTCATAATATAAGTCTAACTAGTTTTAGCATTTTAAACATCATTTTACTCATTAAAATGCAATAAAAATACTAAAAATCATATTTGAGCACTATAAATTTCCATAAATCATCAAAATGACCTAAAATCATATTAGGACCATAATATATTAACATGAAAATAACTTTGTGATTTTATCTTATAAAACACAAATTACTAGTTTTCTTTAAGTTACAATAACTCGAAAAAACTATAAATCGATTATGCATGCAACAACCTTGGCTCTGATACCACTTTTTAGTTTCTTAAACTCGATATTAGACACTTATAATATCATTATACAAATAGTTTACTCTTAAACCATTTAGATCTTATGCATGCATAACAAAACAATACAAAATAAGAAGAACCATTTTCCTTACATTGATTTTTGAACAAATATGGGCACAAGATTAGGACACCTTCCTAATCTTGTTCTTGAGCTTAAAGATAAGGGATGAACCTCCAAGTTCCAAGTGTAGGAACACTCCAATAAGTTGCACCCAAGACTATCCCATAATCTCTCAAATATTAGCATACTAGTATAATATATGAGATCCCCTTAATATATTACTAATAACTCTAATACTACTCTTAGTAATATTATTAGTAATCTATAAACATAAGTTATGAGAAAAACTTCTTAAGTTTTTCTTTGAGAGTGAGAAGTGAGATTTTATGAGAGATAAGCATGGATAATCATCTAATGAAAAAATGAGAACTTCTTCTCATTTTAGGGTGGGTGGCCGGTTGGTAGCTCTTGGAAAAAGCCAAGCATGCTCCACTTTTTGTCTTATCAAAATAATAGGGTAGGCTAGAGTTAGGGTAGTAATCATGTTGTTTCATCCTTAATAAGAACAATAATCATGATCTACAATCCTACCCTTTAGCTCACCAAAACCGGTGCACCACATCATAATATGGGTGTCCATTTTATCATTGTAATTTGTCATTTGTCATATGTGTGACATGTGACATGTAACATGTAATTAAGCTTATAAATGTACATTTAACTAATTTAAATGCAATTTCATAACAAATAAATTAGACTTAACATTTTAAGTCACATTTTATAATTACATGTAAATAAAATGGGTCATCTCATATTTGGTTTATATAATCTACAACAGTTTGTAATTATAATCGACCAATTTCACTTATCTCAAATGTTTCATAAACATAATGCATTCTTAGTAATATAACAATTTAATTACTAAAATGAATCTTATTTAATCATATTACAATAAGATATAATTCTCACTCACAATATAAACTTATTTCAATTTAAGGGATTAATTAATCTGTATCGCTATACAATTAATTAATGTATATGATTAGGGGATTGTCCTTTAGGTGTGACCTCAAGGGATCAACTGATCACCACCGTCATACGACAGTAACGTCAAACTCAATTGAGCCAATCGTTACCGATTTATGTTGACCAGTTGACTATAATATTCATCATCCCTTTTGTATTCTTATTATCGAGATTTAATTATGTGATCGCACTATTGTTGAGGACACTTACTCCAACATAAACTCTAGATAAACACTAATGAAAGATTAGACACTAATTAAAACACTAACTACCAAATTAAGTTACTAATTACTATTAATCACAAACAATGGATATTTATAATGAACAACTTGTAGTAAGACATAAATGAAGAAATTGAGCTGAGATGGTAACATGAAAATGCAAAAGATATGAACTTTTCTAGTCTAAGAAATTAAACAAGCACCTAGGATGCACTAAAACAATATGAGACAGACACTTGGTGTAATTCTCCCAAGATAAACCAACAACTATCAAAGATGACTCCTTTTGAACATCCCCTTCATAAATAATTTATTACTACCTCCCAAGAAACTAGTTAATATGAATTAAAACATCCAAAATCAACCCTTTGAAACTCAAGCAACACTCATTAAATCATAAGCATAACTAAGTAACAAGCTTTAAGATTTCTACCAAGGGATTAATCTAGAATCATGTATCACAACTGTTGAACCATATAGTTATATGATTGGTTTTGATAATGACTTGTTTGAATCTATAAATGCTTATGCTTGTGCTTGTAATTGGTTGTTCAGTCTTTATTAAATTAATCATGGTTAAGCATGTTTGGCATTTGAAGTTATAGCTTGATAAGCTATAACCTTGATGATTTGTGAAGCAAAGGTACTGCAAGGTTATAGGTGTTTGACCCATAACCTTGACAAGCTCAAGATCGAAGATAAAGATTCTATACAAGCTTGCGGAGCTCAAAATGAAGAGCTCAAGATTTGAATGAAGTGATGATCCACATACTGAAGATCTCCATGAATATTTGTAGTATAGATCGTCGTCAAATAACGGTATCTTTCACGAGTAATTTTGGGAAGTAGAGTTATAGTTGTTTTAACTATAACCTTACTTGTCAAGCTCAAGGTTATGAGTGATTCTACTATAACCTTGGAGCTGTGAAAATTGGTGCGGCTGTCTTAATCTTTTAAAGTTGTTTTGAATAAAGATTGTAATAATATTGTAAAAGTATTTATGGTAGATTGTAGTTTAAATTTACTTAGTTTGAATATCATTAATTATTCTAATTGATTAGTAAAACAACTTATGAGTTGTCATGCTATCTAGAGTTTCATATATGTTCAAACTTAAACCCTAAGATTATTCTATTTGAGCTGTGATGGACTACAGTTTACTTATGTGATTAGGGCTTATGGGCTGCAATACACGAAGTGAATCTATAGGTTTAGTTATGGTTTAAGTAGAATTCTAAACTAATATCTTTCTTGTTATACAAGGTAGGCATGTGGTTAATTACGGTTTGTAAATTTAACTTAACCCCTTCTTACTACCTAAGATAGGCAACGACTATTATGGTTTTTATTTTAAAAACCTAGTTAGTTCTTCTACTATAAATACCCATGCACCTCATTCATTTAAAGTAAGCTTTTCACGTTATAATATATACACTACAAGAGAAAGCTCGATTCGCGACGGAAAAGTCCGTCGCAAAATACGGTCTTTCCGTCGCCAAAAATAATTTTGCGACGGATTTGCGACGGATCATGTCCGTCGCAAACAGTAGCTTCTGCGACAGACTAGTCCGTCGCATGTTATCTGCGACGGAATATCCGTCGCCAATAAAATTGGCGACGGATGGCAGGTGGCAGTCAAGTCAAACAATTAGTCAACTTTTGCGACGAAAATTCCGTCGCAACATTTGACTAACTGTTTGACTTGACTGTCACCTGTTTAGTCAAGTCAAACAAATAGTCAACGTTTGCGACGGAAATTCCGTTGCAAAAGTTGACTATTTATTGGACTTGACTGCCACATGTTGAGTCAGTTAGTCAGTGCATTTAGCAGAATGCACTGTTTTCGTGCATCCCCTATACGCATTAAAACCACCACAAGCCTGCAAATAACATAAATTTTCTAGCAGTAAACGCAACACAAAGTAACTAATGTAACACAAATACCATTTATCAGCAAAGTTTTGATTTTATATCATAAAAGTCAAGTCTTACAAATAAAAGGTTTAAGTTATAATTAAGTTCAAAATAACTAACTAAACACTCAACCACACGGAGTGAATGGAGTGAAAGGGGTGAATGGGTTGGGCCTAGCATTATCGCCACCATCATCATCAAAGTCGTCTCGACCCTGTGTAGGACCTCCAGGTCTGCAGTTGTGAGTAGAATTTCTTCCAACCTGACTCAAGTACTCTTCTATAGCTGCAATCCTCCGAGCTTGCTCGTCGCGTTCTTGCCTAAATGCCGCATTCTCCTTTGACAGCTTAGTAGCAATACTCTGGGTGAACTGAGTCGGTGTTGAGGCAGCAACATAGTGCCTATGATGGTCAAACAAATAATCTGTCGCTGGTACCAATCCGTAGCATCTTCCTTTCTCGTCAAATCCAGTCTCCTCAAAATAGATCTCATTATCGTCGATGTTTTCGACTCCTTGACTTTGAAGCTCAGATTTCTTTGACATGATCTTATTCTGCATCACAAACAAGCTCAGAATTGATTTTTTTTTTCAAAAATAGGGTCCAACAACATATTAATTAGTAAAGTGGGTTCTCTTTCAAATTAATTATCAAAAATGGGTTCACGTAGGATCAGTTTTAACGAAGCTGGATTAAGGTTTAAAGTCGCTCAGCCGGAGGACGACTTGAGATAAAGTCTCTCTCCCCCTCAACGACTTATAAATAAGTAGAAAAATATATAAAATAACTGAGTTTGGGACAAAGTCGCTCAGCCGGAGAGCGACTTAGATTGATTTTGAAGAGTAAAATTGAAAAAAAAAAAAATCACTGCAGCAAGTTGCTGTCCGGGGGAGCGACCACATTTTTTTTTTCAAATAGTGTATATTGGCACCTAGTCGCTTAGCGGGAGAGCGACTTTGGTCCGAACCTAGCTTCGAGCTGATGTGGACCCATTTTAGTTAATAACTTTGGAAAAACACCTATTTTGTTAACTTCTTTGATTGAATTTTTTATCAATCTAGGGTTCTCCACATAACTATTTCACGTTTTAGGGCCCATTTGAAACTATTTCTTCCAAATGGGTCCACGTCATCACCAATATTTTTTTTCCCAGCTGTAGACTAAACCGCTGGCAAGGCCAGCGATTTTACGTATAAAAAGCAAAACCGCTGGCGCTGCCAGCGGTTTGATAGGTTATTTAAAAAATATTGTGTCACTCAAGAAGCATAAGGTTTTGTGATGACGGGAGTATTATTTGACAATGCAAATCGCTGGGGCTGCCAGCGGTTTTACTCCATATATACAATAAAACCGCTTGCAAGGCCAGTGGTTTAGGTCCATATATAAAAAAAAAACACGCTTTCAATTGTATACCATTCTAATGACTTCATGTCATAAACGAAGACCGAAATAAACCAAACACAATTCATGTCATAAACAAAGACTTCTTGTCATAAACAAAGACTTCCATACAAACAAGCTTAAAATGTTTCACTTGTACCAAACCAAAAGAAATGTCATAAACATAGTTCCATAGTTCCGTCATTGAAATAAACAAACTACTATTAAAATTGTCTAGTGTGACACCCTCAAATTTGCGGAAAGAAAAAAAAAATTATTTAAATACATAAAAGAAATATGATAATACATAACGAAGGTGTCATAAAATAAAAGGTCATTACAAAACGGAAATAATATTCTACAAACGAAATATACA
>JAIUZE010032497.1:0-23365 GCA_022085475.1 Heliosperma pusillum | reverse complement strand
GAAATAGGACGGATGTGGGCAAACTGGCTCCCTATACCCCTCCCTACACCAATTATCGTAAGAAGGGTATTGGCCAAGAGCCAAGTCATAATACATCCTGTCCATCCGCTGCGACAAAAGAGCTCTATCCCGAGCTTCCTCCTCTCGCCACTTAGCTGCCGCCTCTCTCTCCCTAGCCGCTGCCTCTCTCTCCCTAGCCGCTGCCTCTCTCTCCGTAGCTGCTGCCTCGGAGGCCAAAGTCATGTCGGCCATGAACTGGATCAAGGAGGGATCCAAAGGTGGGTAACTGGTAGTGGTGGAAGTGGATGCGTCGGGTTGGGATGAATTGGGCCAAGGGCGCCACTGCTGCTGATGATAGAAGGGGCTCATATAAGGCAATGCGGTGGAAGTGGGGCCCCGCTCCTCTCTCCTATATGTAGTGACGGGGGCAGTAGGATCTCGCCTAAATGCGGTAACTGGAGCGAGAGGATCTTCCGGGGTTTCTTCAGGTGGTGGTGGAGGGTTGTCCTCCTCAAGGGGGAGGAGATAGTGCGCGCTATCAGGAACCACTTTCATAGCCGCACTATTAGGGAGGGGAATAGAATTTACCCCTCGAATCCTCCAATAAGTCTTCCCGTCCTCAACTCTCTTTACTACCCACTAAAGCTTCTTAGAAATGTAATCCTCCGTCAACAAGGAGCATCCCCCTAAACACCTCAAATTACGCTCATCAAGAGTATCTCTACATAGGACATGGGCAATCTTGGTAACAATCCCCCCTAAATGGATTCCGGTCGGGCTAAATGGGTCATTGGCAATTTTCTGGAAGTGGATAACGACATGATGACCGATGTTGACCCCAAATTTGTTCGGCTTTTGGAACAAGTAAGCCGCCAAAATCGAAAGCTCATCGGCCCTAAAATTATGACCCTCCTCTCTCCCAAACAACGTCCAACCCATAAACCTATGCCAAAACCTAATAGGGGCATTGTGGCAAGCATTTGCCGGCCTCTTAGTTCCCTTCGCAAATTCAAAACCCGATATAGCAGTCCACACATCATTCACATTAAAGTTTTCGGGGACCTTGTACGACTTATGAAATTTGACCCCTAAAACCTTACAAAATTTCTCAAGGGGAAGGTTAAAAGCAGTATTAAGAAGGCGAAAGGAAACAATTTTGACCATACCCGTATTCTTATCCTTCTCATGGCTAAACGAACTCAAAAACTCCCAAGTGAGACGGGGGTAAGTACGGAAGTGCTGACCGTAGAGTTCCCCCATACCCAAACCTTTGAAAAGCTCAAGAGTGACCGTATCAAGGCCGAGGTTCCGCATAGTATTCCGACAAATAAAACGGGAGTGGGGAAGAGGTCTACGCTTTAAACATTGAAATTTACCTCTTGCGATTTCGCTTACGAAGACGATATCCGGAAAATCGTTATCCAGACCCATTCCCGCCGTCACTTGCTGGAGCCTAGCCTCCAACTCCGCCTCAAGTTGAGCCCTTGTTCTTTTCCGAGGTGGTTGTTGAGCCATGGAGATTTTCGTTAGATTCAATTGAAAGAGGGAAAAATTGGGGTTTTTGAGGTTTTGGGATGAATTTATTTGATGTAGTGGGTTAATTTGTGGGTTTGATGTGGGATTGGGTGAGTTTTGTGGAGTTTTTGTTGGAGTTTTTGTGGAGATTTGAAGGAAGAAGGAGAAAGAAAGGAAGTTGAATGAAGAAGAATGAAAAAAGAATAAGGGTTCACGAGTGTTTTATGGCTCTCGGGTGAGTTCTGGGCCGGTCCAGGCACCGGCCGCCGGTCGACCGGCCTGGACCCCAAGTCAAATTTTTGATTTTTCTGGTTTTTTGGAATTTTGTGTGTTCAGGTAGTCTAGGCCGGTCGACACCCCGGCTGCCGGTCGACCGGCCTGGACCTCAGCTCAAAATAAATCAACTTCCAAATTTGCAGTTATACGCGCTCTGGGCCGGTCGTCAGACCGGCCGCCGGTCCACCGGCACAGAAAACAGCTCGAAAAATTCCAAAAATCCTTCTCCTATGATAATGTGCTCCAGGCCGGTTGGCACCCCGGCTGCCGGTCGACCGGCCTGGAACACCTGCACTTCAATTTTCACACTTCAAAATTCACCTTCTGGAGTGCTCTGGGCCGGTCGGCACCCCGGCTGCCGGTCGACCGGCCTGGAGCATTTCTCCACTTCTTCACTTTGCCTTCAAAATCACTTTAAACTCCCTAAGAAACCCAAGTCACCAACAATATCCACCCAATCAACATAATCCCAATGATACGGTTTCAAACCAAACCCGACTACAAGTGTTTCAAACTTTCCTAAAACTTCTTCCTAAAGACGAAAAACCGAGTACACAAATCCAAATCTTCACAACTATTCCTAATATGCATGCTATATACAAAAAATTGGTGGTTGTTGAGGGACTCCACCAAACCTATCAAATCACAAGAGTTTACAAACAAGACTCCTCCTCGGGAAGTGGATCCCCCAGGAAGAGTACTTCCACCGTTCCCTTTTCATCTCCATCGAAATATCTTTTCACTCGATGCCCGTTGACCTTGAAATTACCACCTTCTTCGCTCCAAAGTTCAAAAGCTCCATGTGGTGAAATGTCGATAACTTTGAAAGGACCCGACCATCTAGAGCGTAGCTTTCCCGGAAACAACTTGACTCTAGAATTATAGAGTCAGACTTGGTCACCCACTTTTACATCTTTATCAACCAATTTGGCATCATGCCATTTCTTTGTTTGCTCCTTGTAGATCTTTGAGCTTTCGTAGGCATCAAGTCTTAGCTCTTCAAGTTCATTCATTTGGAGAAATCGTAGCTCTCCGGCCATATCAATATCAAAATTCATCTCCTTTAAGGCCCACCATGCCTTGTGCTCCAACTCGATTGGCAAGTGACAAGCTTTTCCATAAACAAGCTTGTAGGGAGTTGTGCCGAGTGGAGTTTTGAAAGCGGTGCGAAGGGCCCAAAGAACATCCGGAAGCTTTTGAGACCAATCCTTCCTACCTTTGCTTGTAGTCTTCTCCAAGATAGCTTTTATTTGACGGTTTGAGACCTCTACTTGCCCACTAGTGTGAGGGTGGTAGGCAAGAGCGGTCTTATGAGTGACACCATGGGAAGAAAGTAAGAACTTGAAAGTGCTCTTCCTAAAGTGCGAACCCCCGTCGCTAATCACCACCCTTGGGGTCCCAAAGCTCGGAAATATAGTGTTCTTGAAGAGCTTGATAACAACCTTAGCATCATTTGTTGGGGTGGCGACGGCTTCAATCCACTTGGACACATAGTCCACCGCTACCAAAATGTACTCATTCCCGCAAGAGTTGGGAAATGGTCCCATGAAATCAACTCCCCAACAATCAAAAAGCTCAATCTCAAGAATGTTTTGAAGGGGCATCTCATTCCTTTGACTAATATTCCCCGTTCTTTGGCACCGATCACAAGATTTGACAAAGTAGTGGATATCCTTGAACATAGATGGCCAATAGAAACCACCTTGTAACACCTTTGCAATGGTGCGAGATGTACCAAGGTGGCCTCCATAGGCCGAGTTGTGAATTCTATCAACTATCTCCATACCTTCTTCTCTAGGAACACATCTTCGAACATGCCATCACCACACTTGCGAAAAAGATGTGGGTCATTCCAAAAATAGCGTTTTGAGTCATGCTTCAACTTCCTCCTAGCTCTAGCATCCAACTCTTCCGGAATAAACCCACTCACAATCAAATTTGCCAAGTCCGCAAACCATGGTGATTTACCACCTATCATCATCAAACTATCTTCTCTCAACCACTCATTGATCGGGCCACTCTCATCCTTCAACCCATGATCTTCGGTAGTCAATCTAGATAGGTGGTCGGCAACAACATTCTCCGACCCCGCCTTGTCTTTAATTTCCAAGTCAAACTCTTGAAGTAAAAGAACCCACCTCAAGAGCCTTGGCTTTGCATCCTTTTTCACTAACAATTGCCTCAAAGCGGAGTGATCCGAGTATACCACAACCTTAGCACCAACAAAGTATTGCCGAAACTTTTCCACGGCATGAACAATAGCTAGCATCTCCTTTTCCGTCGTAGAGTAGTTGACTTGGGCTTGATCAAGAGTTTTGCTTGTGTAGTAGATTACATGATGCTTCTTGTCCACAACTTGGCCAAGCACCGCCCCGACCGCATAATCGGAGGCGTCGCACATAACTTCGAAGGGAAGGCTCCAATCCGGTGATCGGATTATGGGAGCCGTCACAAGAGCCTCCTTCAACCTACAAAAAGCACTCAAGCAAAATTCATCAAATACAAATGGTGTGTCTTTGAGAAGAAGAGAAGTTAAAGGCTTGGCTATTTTAGAAAAATCTTTGATGAAACGTCGGTAAAAGCCCGCATGGCCTAGAAAGCTTCTCACTCCCTTCACATTAGTAGGGGGTGACAAGTTTTCTATTACCGAAACCTTAGCCATATCAACTTCTATGCCTCTCTTAGACACGATGTGACCAAGCACAACCCCCTCCTCCACCATAAAGTGACACTTCTCCCAATTGAGGACGAGGTTGTGCTCCTCACATCTTTGCAAAACATGAGATAAATTCAATAGCCCAAGATCAAATGAGTCTCCATGGACACTAAAGTCGTCCATGAAGACCTCCATACTCTTCTCAAGAAAATCGGCAAAAATAGCCGTCATACACCGTTGGAAAGTCCCCGGAGCATTACAAAGCCCAAAGGGCATCCTCCTATAAGCATAAACTCCTATGGGACAAGTGAATGTGGTTTTCTCTTGGTCTTCCGGGTGTATGGGGATTTGGAAAAACCCGGAATAACCATCTAGAAATGAATAGTAAGAATGCCCCGCCAACCTTTCAAGCATTTGGTCAATAAAGGGGATGGGGTAGTGGTCTTTGAGGGTGGCGGCATTTAATTTGCGATAGTCAATGCACATCCGCCACCCGGTCACGGGTCTAGAAGCTAAGAGAGTCCCATCCTCTTGTTCCACCATAGTCACCCCTCCTTTCTTGGGCACTACATGGACGGGGCTCACCCAAGAACTATCGGTTATTTGGTAGATAATCCCGGCCTCTAACAACTTCATAACCTCACTTTTAACCACTTCCGCCATCTTAGGGTTCAACCTACGTAGCCCATCTACCTTAGGTTTGCTACCCTCCTCCAAGACAATCCTATGCATGCAAAGATTAGGACTTAACCCTTTGATATCATCAATGCTATATCCAAGTGAACCCCTATGAGTTTTCAAGACTTTCAAAAGTTCAAGTTCTTGGCCTTCACTTAAATTAGCATTAATGATAACGGGATAAGTCTCTCCCTCACCTAAAAAAGAGTACTTAAGTGAGGGAGGTAAGGGCTTAAGTTGTACCTTTGGAGGGAGAAGGCCCTCCACCTTCTTCATTAGTTCATCATCTACCTCGTGGTCATCTCCCATTTCCTCATCATGGAGAGCCACTTGTAGAGCTTCTTCTTCATACTTCTCCTCTTCATGCACCTTCTCAACCACTTCTTCAATGACTTCTACCGAGCATGCTTTGTGAAACATTGGTCCCTTCACTAGATGTGGAAGATTAAATTCAAGGGTTTCGTTTCCCACCCTAAAGGTTAGCCGCCCGTCCCTCACATCAATGAGGACTCCTCCGGTAGCCAAAAAGGGCCTACCAAGGATGATGGGAGTGTGGCTATCCTCCGGGATATCTAGGACAACGAAATCCGTGGGGATCAAAAATTTGCCAACTTTAACGGGTACGTCCTCAAGCACACCCAAAGGTTGCTTAACGGACCTATCCGCTAGTTGTAGAGTCATAGAAGTGTGGGTTAAACTTTCAAGTCCAATTCTTTTAGCAATAGTTAAGGGAATGACACTTACACTTGCACCATTGTCACATAATGCCCTTGAAATCATGACTCCCCCCACAACACAAGGGATAGAGAAACTTCCGGGGTCCCCAAGTTTTTTTGGCATTTTAAAAGAGTTAGGATTAATGAGGAGAGCACTACACTCCGCCTCCATAATCATAACATCTTGGGTACCCAAAGTTCTCTTATGAGTCAAGATGTCTTTTAGAAATTTTGAGTAAGTGGGCATGTTCAATATAACATCGGTGAAAGGTAAGGTCACTTCAAGTCCCTCAAGCATTTTTCTAAATTGGGTGAACTTGAAGTTTTCCTTAGTTTTCAAAGCTCTAGAGGGGTAGGGGATATCGGAAACAACAAGTGGAGAACTAAAAGATACCTTTGGAATGGGAGTTTTCTTGGTTACCTTAGCTCTTGCTAGTGGTTGTACCTCTACTCCGTCATCATTGACATCCTTGTTCATCTCCTCTTCATAAGGCATAATTTCGACATACCCTTCTTCTCCCTCTTTGGGTTGATCATCTTCACCCTTGCCATCATCTTTTGACTCCAAGGTGGGAGTCAAAAAGGGCTCTTCAAGTTCTTCTCCTTCCTCAACATGCTCATCATTTGGAATCTCATCATTCATCATATCCATGTAGGGGTTATCAAGCACTAGTCCACTTCTTAAAGTCACCGCACATGCATGGTGGCTTGATGAAGCATCCTTGGAGCTTTTCCCTTGAGCAAGTAGACCTCCCGGAGGCCTTTGAGGATTGTTCAAAGCTTGAGAAGCTAACCTAGCTTCTAATTCCCTCACCTCTTTCTTGTGAGCATTGGTGACATTTTGCAAAGTCAAGTTGTTTTGGATTTCCATGTTTTTGACTAATTGCAAAACTTCACTTATTGAAGGATCATTCTCTTGGTGGGGTTGGATTTGTCAAAGGAAGGGCAAAAGCATAGTCATTCCGACTACTCGACCCTTGGTTGTTGTTTCTTTGATTGTTAAAGTTTCCTTGTTGATTGTTATTGAAATTTCCTTGTTGCCCCCTTGAACCTTGATTGTTGAAATTTGACCCTTGGTTGTTGTTGAAATTTGGCCCTTGGCCTTGGAAAGATTGATCGGGAACCCCTTGACTTGCTTGATTGTTTTGATTGCCTTGGTAAAAATTACCTTGGCCTTGATTGTTGAAGTTTTGGTTCCCTTGATTTTGATTCCAATTTCCTTGACCTTGATTCCAATTACCTTGGTTTTGGAAGTTACCTTGGTTATTGTAACCTTGATCATTGAAGTGTTGATTTTGGAATTGGTTGGATCCTTGACCTTGTTGAGAGTTGTTGAATTGATTGTTATAGTTTCCTCTAGAAAATTGACCTCCTCCTCTAGGTTGAGAGAAACCCGGAGGGTTGGAAGGTTGAGTTTGTGTGTGTTGAGGGTTTAAGACATTTTGGCTTTTGTAACTCATGTTTGGGTGAAATTTTGAGCTTGGATGATAGAAATTTGAATTTGGGTTGTAAGCTCCTTGATTTTGGAATTGAGGCCTTGAGGGCCGTGGGTTGTTGTTGACTCCTTGAAAAGCATTCACATGTTGGTAGTCATTTGCTCCTTCATTGCTATAAGAAAAATTGTTCCCACAAACTTCAAAGGTGTGTCCATATCCATTGCAAATTTCACAAGTGGGGGTTTGATAAGCTTCCACCATGGGAGGTGCGTAAGACCCACTAGCTTCATTCACATGATGGCCTTGACTTTGATTTTGAGCTTTTTGAAGCTCGGCAAAACCCTTTGTAAAAGTTTGTGTGAGCAAATCAATCTTGGCATTGGTATCCGCATTTGAGAAGTTCTCACTTGGGTACTTAGAACTCCTCCTCAAGCTATTTCCTCTAGAACTAGTACCATAGCTAGATTCCGACTCAACCATCTTCTTAATCAATGCCGCCCCTTGTTGGTCATTCAAATGATAAAAACTCCCCCCCCGCGGAAGCATTCACCATGGCCTTGGTTTGAGGGAGGAGAGTTTGATAGAAGGTTTGAGTGACATACCAATCCGCAATCCCATGGTGAGGGCATCGGGCAAGTAAATCAATGAACCGATCCCATGCTTCTCCCAAGGATTCTCCATCCTCTTGTTGGAAGGTGGTAATCTCGTTTCTTAGCATCGCCGTTTTGGAGGCGGGGTAGTACTTGCTTAGGAACTCCTTAGCCAAATCATCCCAAGTGGTGAAAGTGTTTGGAGGATGGTTATTCAACCACCTCTCCGCCCGGTCCTTGAGGGAAAATGGGAACAACATGAGGCAAAGAGTTTCCTCGGGTACACCATTCCTTTTCATGATTCCTACCCTACTTTTGAATTTTCTCAAGTGGGCATGAGCATCCTCATCGGGGAGGCCTCCAAAGCTATCCCGCTCAATAAAACTCATTTGAGCCGGGTGAATCTCAAAATTATTTGGGGCCAAGACACCGAAGTTGATTGGAGATTGGGTATCATCGTGGTTGGGACGGTTACGATCACGTAGAGTCGTCATTTGTGGTTGATTTTGTTGTTGAGGTATTGTAGGTGGTGAATTTGGTGGCGTATTTTGTTGTGTATTGTAGAAGGGGTTTTCAAATATGGGTTCAATGGTGTTGTTTTGTGGGTAATCGATTGTTGGAGTGGATGTAGAAGCAATTGAAGTATTGGCTTGTTGATGGCTAACTCTTCTTGAATTCCAAATCCGAGCAAGTGTATTGGCACGGAGAGTCCTAAACAACCTTTCGGGTTCCGGATGGCTCAAGAACAACCCTTCACCCCTAGGCATGCACTCAAAGCAACTCAAAAACAAGTTAGACTCCTAGTGTGTTTTTGGGCACACTAGGGAAAGACAATAATGCACGGCACTCTACAAATAATCTAACAACTAAAAACCAACAAAAACAACAAGTAACTTGGCTAAATCTAAGACACAAAACAAACTACGAGTTTCCTTACGCCATCCCCGGCAACGGCGCCATTTGATGATCGGTTTGTCGTCAAAACAAGCATCAAAAATAACCCAATAAAAGTAGTATAAAGGGGGCGAAATCCACGAGGATGGGGGAGGTCAACTACTAGTTCGATTGAATCCTATTCTAGCCTAAAATATGACGGATTGGAAAGTTAACTAAAAACTAGGAAAAACAAGCAATCGCTAAGTAATAAAGACGAAAAACAATTAAGGGAAAGACTAGGGTGAAGGGTTCACCTTAGGGGGATTAATGGGTTAGTCGGGTAACTAGCAAATGGGTAAATAATTCGAGTAAAATCGATTGCTAATGTCTCAACAATCGATAATCATCAACAAAGCTATCGCATTTGTCTCAAATCACCCATATAAACGCTTAGTCTAATCGTCTCTACCACCGTCGCTTAAGAGAAAATCAAACCATGCTTGATAAAATGGCAACTTTCGTACACACATTTCATCAAACACTTGGTGTTCATATGGGCAATACCCAAATCATTTACCACAAACTTACTAATTAACCAACCTAATACCCCACATGATCCACCCTTAGGCTCCCCCTAAACCCTAGAGGGGAATCTACTCACACATGGTAAAGGGAATCAAAGCACTAAAGGAAAGGGGGAGTTCAATCAACATAATGCTAAGAGAAGAATAATGATAACAATCAAAAGATGAACTATAAACTAGAAATGGAAATTGATTGCATAAACAATAAAAAAGATGAGAAATTTAATACCAAACAAAACTTATATTGATGAGTAAGGGGAATGTCTTCACTCAAGTCTTCAATACAAACCCCAAAAAATGAAATGAAAGACTAGATTCAACAACTTGAAAATGAGAAACTAAACTAGATTAGGGAAATATTAGGAGAGTAATTAGGGATTAATTTGGGTTACAAATTTCTAGGGTTTTGTGCTAAAAGGAATGTAAAAAAACTCTTTACAAAATAATAAGGGGGGGTATATATAGGTATCTCGAAATTAAGGAAGAAATTAGAAGAAGAGGCGAATTTTTCAGTCTTGTGTTCCCGGCCGGTTGACCGGCCGCCGGGCCTCTGACCGGCCTGGGACACATCAGTGTCTTCAGGAACTCCGTCTTCAAAAATCCCAAAATTTCACTAAGTATGGAAAATGGGGGTCTGGGCCGGTCGACCGGCCGCCGGTCACCCACCGGCCTGGAGCACCATTTCACTCTCATGTGGCTTCTGATGTAGGCGCAGGCCGGGTAGTCGACCGGCCGCCGGTAGGCCGGCCGGCGCTACCTGGGCCTTTTCTTCCTTTTCTCAACTTCTTCAAATGTGGAGCCGAGGTCTGGGACGGTGGACCGGCCGCCGGTCTGGGGACCGGCCAGCACCACCTGATGACTCATATCTTCATTTTTTATCTCATCTTCGAATCCCGACTCATGCAAGGTCTTTATGCACCGATTTCCTCATTTCCGCCTTAATTCCTGCAAATTGAGATCGATATTCATAGCGCGGGAAATCGGGAAATAAAATGCAATTAAAGACACGCAAATCCGTGTAAACGGACCAAAATGGGGACGAAAATGAGGTAAAAATGTGACTAAATAAATGCTTATCACTTATAAATCGAAAAAGTGGGGCTAGTTTTTAATACTCAATTCACCCCCCCCCCCCTCTTTCGTATTCGATCAATAGACTCTACATGTGGGATTTGAGATTGTTCGGGAAGTGAAAAATAAGATTCTCCATGAGAAATCCAATTGTAGTAGTTTGGACAAAACCCGTTTGTATAAAGATGTTCTTGAACCTCAATGTCATGTAGATATTTCATGTTTTTGCATTTAATACAAGGACACCTAAGTTTCTTTACTACTAAATAATACTCGTCTTGTTGTTTAGCAAATTCAATAAACTCGGCAACCCCCTTTATAAATCTAGCGGTAGGACGTCTTTTCTTATCAAGTCTTTCTTCGTACATGCATGTACGCTCCAATCTCTTCATTTTAATCTAAACATTAACCAACACAACAAGTACAAAAAATACTAACACTAATCAAAACCCCAAATATTAACAATACTAACACAAACAATCATATTTATCAAAACCTTAATACGAAATACACTAACACAAATCAAAATTATCAATACTAACAAAATAATACTAATAACACTAATATTATTAACATACTAAAACTAATCAAACAACACTAACCAAAACCCCTATACTACCAACACTAACACAATTCATGAAAAATATCAAAACCTCATTACTAACAACACTAACCCAAATCAAAATTAACAATACCAACAAAATTAATACTAATAACACTAATAATATCAACAACACTACCACTAATCAAAAACCCCCAATTAATCTAGGGATTCAAATTACAACAAACATTTAACATCTAAACCAATAATCATCACAAATGTTTATATAAACATATAAAATCAACTAAATACAAGTAGGAATCACAAATTAAACAAACTAAATTAATTGAAGGATTGAAATTAGAACAAATATACCTTCACCAATTAGAACAAACAAAGCAACACAAGAAGAAGGAGAGCACAAAGATCCGGTGGTGCTAGTGTCGGAGTGGTAGTCGGAGTGGTGATTGAGGGAGTGAAGTAGTGGTGGTGGCGATTTTGTAGAGGAAATGGGTTTTTTCGGGTTTTTGAAGAAAATTGAGTAAAGTAAGTGTGCGGATGAGTTCTGATTTTTCTGGGATAATAGCCAATTTGGCGACTGAAATGGTAGTCGCCAAATTGGCGACTGAAATCAGTCGCCAATTTGGCAACTGAAATCAGTCGCCCGTCTTTTTTTTTTTAAAATTTTGGGAATTGTTTCAGTCGCCAATTTGGCGACCAATTTCAGTCGCCCGAGTCTATTTTCAGTCGCCAAATTGGCGACTACTAGTATCAGTCGTCGTATTACAGTCGCCTGAAACAAGAATTCTTGTAGTGTAAATGTTTAACTAAATATGAAACTAAGAAAAACTTGTGTGCTTAAGCTAAGGGTATGATGAAAAGATATGAGAAAAGATATGAAAAGAAATGTGAAAACGATGCCCCTAAGTGTCGAAGTCCCTCTCCTTTATATAGGGAGAGGGACTTGAAACGTAAGATTTCACAAAGACCAAACCCCGATCGGGGAATTGGAACCCCTATCGGGGTTTCCTTAATCCGGCTATATTTGCTTAATTGCTCCATTTAATGCTTAAGGAATCCTAAACTATTCTTTAAGCACCTTAATTCTCCGGTTAATTGCATAGTTTTGGGATTCCTTAAGCATCCAAATGAGCATACTATGTTGAGTTGTGGGCTCCTTGCATTGGGTTTCATTTTTGGTTTCTCATTTGCATTTCAATCAATTTCACAAATCTTCATGCTTGACTTGTCATTCTCCATTCTAACCTTCCATGGTCCATCTTGCTTCCATTAGCTTGTTGGACTTTGGGGCTTGCTAAGTGTGTTAGGAAAAAGCCTCTAAATGCTTAGATTCCTACAAAACATAGCAAAAACGAGCAATGCACCTCGAACACGTAATTAGCTCAAAAATATACTAAACAAAGTATGATAATCATGCAAAATCGAGCTAAATTAGGGAGTAAAATCATATAAAAACTAGACATATCAAACTCCCCCAAGCTAAACTCTTGCTTGTCCTCAAGCAAGCACATAAGACCAAGACAAGATCGAGAGGAAAACAACCAAGTCCCCACAATTGCAATATCCAATTTTAAATTATCAAGCATAATGACTCAAACTCCGAAACAACATGGGCATAGGGATAATGCAAAAACATGGATGAGATTTACATGGCGGTGTAGCATGAAAGACTTCAAATGAACTTTTTGGCTCTTGCATGATCTTTTGACTTATTGACTCACACGATACACTCAAACTCATTTTAATGTGAAAGGATTTTTGTGAGTAGCACTCACCTATCCTCGACTCATGAGAGTGTGCCCGCAATCTAGTATGGTAAAAATTTCAAAACTACAAGCCAAAAACATTCAAATGCAAGCATGAAAAGGAAGCCATATGTAAGAAGAAGGTTAATAAGAAATGGGTAAGAAAGGGGAACAAATGATTTATTGTATGTGGAGCTAAGTCAAGCTAGCAACAACCATATGTAAGGATGCTCAATCCCAAAACTATCCCAAAATTTCCAATACAATTCTCAAGAAAATTCTCCAAAATATATGAATAAAACATGAGAGTTTCTTAAATCATCTTTTTTTTTCTCATACAAGACATGCTTCTCCTTTTTTTTTCATGCTTTTTCTTTTTTTTTTTCTCTCTTTTTTCTTTTTCTTTCTTCTTCATTTCCAACATTTTTTTTTCATTTTTTTTCTCTCTTTTTTTTTCTTTCTTCATGCCAAAGCATTAAGACCAAGCTCACCATGATATTTCAAAATACAACAAATCCTAAATGAGCACCCAAACACAAATTAATCAAAGCTACTAGCTCAACAAGGTAGGCAATTTTTATATGTAGCTAAGGATAAATTTTGTGTGAATGAGTTCAAAAAGGCAAATTTAATCATGTTAATGGCTCCAAAATGCTAACAATGGATGCATGCTTATAAAGAAATGAAATCAAAAACATACTTATGCGTATTTGATGTAGCACAAATCATAAGGAGGCCTACACTCACCTATGAGAGACCGAATATGGATTTATCGATCTAAAGAGGCTCTACCTTACCAATTTGTGGCTTGCCAAAAGTCAAGATCAAGCTTATTAGGTTCAATTTCAATCTTCCACCTACTATGTCAAGACATCGCCATGAATGCAATTATCCCGTCAAATAATAGAGAATCATTAGCTATTAAGCTCAAATTGGGACATAAAAAATAGGCAAGCAAAGCATGTGAAGCACAAATTTTTCAAAGTTTCATAAATTTCCTAACTAAATGCAACTACTAACTAAAATGCAAATGCAATCCCCCCCCCAAGCTAAACACAACATTGTCCTCAATGTGCCAACATGTAAATCACCCAAGCTAACCGTAAAAACGGTTCAAAGCACAAAACATGGAAGACAAGAGATTAATATTTAATGGGAAATGGGAAAAATAAAACTAAAGTGCAAAGCAAAAACAACTTACTAGACTAGCTAGCCTCCCCCCAAGCTAGTATAAATATGGGGGAACCCTCCAAAGTGATGAAGGAAATGATGTTTCCTTGGGATTTAAATGAAGAAAAATGAAGAAGAAAGATAGAGTATACCGTCGGGTTTGAAAATGAGGAATGCTGAAATTCTTGTTTTCGTAAGAAGCATAAAATAAACAGGCGACTTGGGAATTGAAACCCCGATCGGGGCCTGGGAACCCCGATCGGGGTTGACCTTTTGTAAGTTCCTGATTATTTTCGTGATTTGCAAAACGAGTTTCCCCGAACGGGTTTCCGTGCTTGGGGATGCGTGAATATCCTCATCGACTCCTCTTTTCTTCATTTTTCACCTAAAAATCACCAAAAAGAAACATCGTCAAGTCTAGTTAAGTCTAAAAAAATGAGAAATTACGCAAAATAAGAAAAATAAAATAAAATGAAAACAAATAAAAGCTTGGGTTGCCTCCCAAGAAGCGCTGGTTTAACATCCCGCACGACGTATGAAGTTCGAGTCGGTTCAAGCTTCCATGTTAACTCCCTCTATTGATAATTCTTCTCCATCCAACTCATGCTCCAAAGCATCCATCTCCTCATTCCCAATCTTATCATTACCTGCAAATGATTCTAATACCAAGAGTGCCTCCAAAGGGTCTTTAGCCAAAGACCGTGGCATAAAGTCATCTATGACAATGTCCAAAACATCAATAGAAAAGCAAGACTCTTCTAACATGTGACTCTTCATGGCACTATTCAAGTTAAATGTGACCTTATCGTCACCCACTTCTAATGTTATTTTACCATTCTTGACATCCATTATCGCACCCGCGGTATGCAAAAAAGGTCTTCCCAAAATAATTGGCATTTGGGCATCCTCGGGCATGTCAAGAACAATAAAATCAACTGGAATAAAGAATTTATCAACTTTGACAGGAACATCCTCCAAAACTCCCAAAGGGCGTTTTATAGAACGATCCGCCATTTGCAATGTGAGACTAGTACATTTCAAGACTCCCATATTAAGCTTAGCACAAATAGAGTAAGGAATGACACTTACGCTAGCACCTAAATCACATAAAGCTTTATCAATTTGATAGGTACCAATTGTGCATGGAATGGAAAAACTACCGGGATCTTTTAACTTAGGAGGGGACTTATTTTTCAAAATAGCACTATACTCGGCGGTGAAGGCTATAGTTTCAACTTCGTCAAAAGTCCTCTTCTTAGTTAAAATGTCTTTCATGAAACTAGCGTAAGACGGAATTTGAGTGATTAATTTGGTAAAAGGAACAGTTACCTGGAGGTTCTTCACAACTTCCATGAATTTACCGAATTGAGTGTTCTTGTGATGCTTTGCCAATCTATGAGGGAAAGGCACTTTGACTTTTTACGGCTCCTTTGTCTCAATAACCTTCTTTGGAGGAGCATCCTCCACATCTTTGACTTGCTCAACCACAATGGGATCATCCACCTTCTTTGGCATAACCTCGTCTTTCTCACCACTAGGGGAAACCTCTAACTCAACAAGCACCTCCTCATTGTCCTTGGGCATGGGTGGCTCATCATACTTTGTACTACTTCTCAAGGTGATTGCGTTGAGAGTATCATGTGGTTGCTCACCTTGAGGTGGTAATTGAACCGGTCTTCTTTGAGAGCTAGAAGTGGCTAGTTGAGCCATTTGTTGCTCTAGCATTTTGATTGCGGAACCATGGCTTTGATCATTCTTTTGAAATTGAGCCAACATTTCCGATTGAGTCTTAGCCAATTGCACTACTAAGAACTTGAGTTCTTGATAGTTTTGTTGGACATTTTGGGGTGGTGGAACTTGGGTTGGTTGGGAGTTTTGGATTGGTGGTCTTTGTTGGTAGTTTTGATTTTGATAGCCCGGCGGAAAATTGAATCTTTGTTGTGGGACATAGGCATTTTGTTGAGCTTGAGGCACAAAATTTTGTTGGGGTTGAGGATTGAGCACATTGTTGCTTTTGTAGGACAAGTTGGGGTGGAATTTTGTGTTTGGGTTGTAAGTATTGGAAAAGGTACCCGGTGGATAAGAACTTTGTTTAAAAGTTTGAAAAGCACATACTTCTTCCATAGTAGCTTGGCATACATTGGAGAAATGACCCGCACCTCCACAACTTTCACAAACAACAATTTGCCTAGTAGAAGACACGACATTGAGTTGATGAACCGCCTGTTGAGCCTCCAAATTTTCTTGGAGCAAAAGGATTTGATTCTTCAAGATGCTAGTGTCGGTAACTACCTCTCCTCCTTGGATGGGTGAACTCCGAGAATTAACATATTGGGCATCGTGGATCGCCATGGATTCAATGGTGGCATGAGCAATATCCGTGTCAATTTCTTGAAAACGCCCATTGTTGGCGGAATCAAGAATTCTTCGGGATTCAGCACAACACCCATTGTAGAATGTTATGGCAAGGAACCAAGCATGCAACCCATGGTGTGGGCATTGCCTTTGGAGCTCCCTGTACCTCTCCCAAGCTTCATATAAGCTCTCAAGAGCTTGTTGACGGAATCCCATGATTTGGCTCCTCAAAGTTTGAGTTTTCTCGGGTGGAAAAAACTTTTGATCGAAAGCAAGAGCCAATGTCTCCCAATTTGTTACTCCCATGGTGGTACGATCAAGGCTATTGATCCAAAGTTTTGCCTTGCCCTTCGAAGATAAAGGGAAAAGTATTTCCCTAATTTGGGCTTGAGTGACACCCTTTTGGCGAATCATAGAGCAATAGTCACAAAAGTTTTTCACATGCAAATTGGGATCATCCAAAGGACTTCCCCCAAATTGCTTCCTCTCCACAAGGGTAATGAAAGCTGGTTTGATCTCGAATTCCGGGGCGGTACTTTGAGTAGTGGTGATACCGGCCGGAAGAATAGCCGCGGTGGGCTTGGAATGATCGGAAAGTTTCACCATTCTCTTAGTTGGTGAGGGTGGTGGTGATGATGATGAACTAGAAACCTCCTCCTTTTCAAGATTTTCCAGATCGTCTAAGTAAGACTTTCTGGCACTTTCAACTAGCACGGGAGAAGAGGCGTCTTTTACTTCTTTCCAAAAGCGTCGTCTTCTACGAAAGGTTCTCTCGGGCTCGGAATCCGGTAAAAGTAATTCTTCCTTACGAGAAGACCTGGGCATAAGGCAACAATCTTCAAGGAAATTTTAAGTACGGTCTCAAGGAACAAGTGTTCCTAAAGACAAGAGAGAAAAATGATAGAAGTCTACAAATCAAAAACGAAATAAAACCGTGTCCCCGGCAACGGCGCCAAAATTTGATAGGCTATCGCACACCTATGCAAAGATAAATTTCCCTAGACACAAATTAATGTAGTACGAGGGGTCGAACACAAGGAGACGGGATATTTGTTATGAAATGCTATGAATAGACTACTATCAAAGTCGGTTTAACGGTTGGTTTAGTTTTGAAGTTTAGCTAACTATGATGCAAATCAAATAATATTAAAAGAGTCTAGAGGAGTCGAGTCACTCATGCAAATACTTAAATGCTCATGGTAAACATAGGAATTCTTAATATTGTTAATTGTTTAGGCTAAAGACACTCATCTCTCGATATTAGTGTCAACCTTAGGTCGAGTCCTAGAAAACTTTCGTTATGACTAGAGTCGTCCTACTACACATGCTTAGTCTAATCCGATTCCGTGCCTCTTGACTTGTAGAATGAATTAACAAATTTAATCAATGCAATTGGCCAAATAACAAAGATTAACAAAACAATACAAGCATGTGATAGAAACAATTTATCAATATTAGTTCATCCTTATTTTAACATTTACAACTTACTAATTATGCATGACTTCCTTAATCCCTAAACAAAAGAAACTACTCACTCATGTTGATAATTAAACTAATAGTATTTGATATAATAAGCATGGTGATTATGAAGTTATAAAGGAAAAACAACTTGTTAATAAAATGTGCTACACTAAGTGAATGAAAACTAACAATTCTAATGTGGATAACAATGAAACTATGATTAACTAATGATACGATTAACTAAATGATTTGTAAAGTAAAGGACGGAAGTGAACACTAACATAAAACTAGAATTAGGATTACCGCAATAGAGAAATATTACTCGGAAATGAAGAACAAATAACCCAAATGCTTGAATGGAAAGATTGAATTACAACTTTGAAATGTAACCAAGTGTTTGAACAAAGTAATAACTAAATGTTTAACTAAATATGAAACTAAGAAAAACTTGTGTGCTTAAGCTAAGGGAAATATGATGAAAAGATATGAGAAAAGATATGAAAAGGAATGTGAAAAAGATGCCCCTAAGTGTCGAAGTCCCTCTCCTTTATATAGGGAGAGGGACTTGAAACGTAAGATTTCACAGAGACCAAACCCCGATCGGGAAATGGGAACCCCGATCGGGGTTTCCTTAATTTGGCTATATTTGCTTAATTGCTCCATTTAACGCTTAAGGAATCCTAAGTTATGCCTTTAAGCATCTTAATTCTCCGGTTAATTGCATAGTTTTGGGATTCCTTGAGCATCCAACTGAGCATCCTATGTTGAGTTGTGGGCTCATTGCATTGGGCTTCATTTTTGGTTTCTCATCATTTGCATTTCAATCCATTTCACAAATCTTCATGTTTGGCTTGTCATTCTCTATTCTAATCTTCCATGGTCCATCTTGCTTCCATTAGCTTGTTGGACTTTGATGCTTGCTAATTGTGTTAGGAAAAAGCCTCTAAATGCTTAGATTCCTACAAAACATAGCAAAAACGAGCAATGCACCTCGAACACGTAATTAGCTCAAAAATATACTAAACAAAGTATGATCATCATGCAAAATCGAGCTAAATTAGGGAGTAAAATCATATAAAAACTAGACATATCAATATAATTCGTATAAAAATAAAATAAGATTGTTTGCCTTGTATCTAATTACAACTTCGATAGTTTCCTATATTAACTAACCTAAAAGGTATGAAGAAAGACAACTTACATATACAACACTAATTTAGATAAGTAAAAAGCGCTTATATATAATCATATATGAAAAACACAGACAAATAAAATAGCGAACTCAATTAATATTCCTGTTATATGTGTATCCAACTTTTTATTCAATGAGAATTTGGATAACGACATAATGTGTATTATTTTTCCGAATGTAGATGACTCAAATAAAAACGTATTTGTCTTTTATGGATAATTTGAACATTACTTTTCGAACTTTTTATTCAATGAGAATGTGGCGGTGTAGGTGGTTCTAAGGATGTGAGGTATATGTATCGTGGGGAGGGGTCCAGGTGGCTCAATCTAAGTTCGATATGGTGGTGGGGCCGAGGAGGGGGAGTAGGGGGTAGGTTACGTTAGTAGGGGAGGGGGAGTATATGGCTCGGTGGTGGTAGAGGTTGTATGGGTGGTGGAATCTAGGGTCGAAGGTGGTGGAGGAAGGTGGTGCGGTGACGCTACTCTAACTATGGTTTGGTTGGTATGGGAAATTGAGAAATTTATTGGATGGAAATAAGATCGAAACTGAGTACACGTTTTTATACTGATAACCTAATTATTTGCACGCTTTTTATGCTAATAATTGTGTTATTTAATCCATATTCTCATGTGCTTTATGTTAGAATCATGTTTAAATGCTTTAAATGCGTAAAACCCGACTTTCGGGTGTTTGGTTCTATACTTTTGGGTTTTATTGCTATTTAGGTACGATATGGACCCACCGAGCACTATAGAGGAGGCCTTTGGGACAACTCAACGACCCACGACCCAAAAAGAAGAAGAAGGATTACGCGAATCAAGGAAAAAATGAACACCGTGCGAAATTGAAGCAGGAAGGTATAAGCCATGCGAAGTTCACCGTGCATGGCGAAGTCAACCGTGCGAACTTGAAACATGGAAGTAGATAGTGACCGTGCAAAGTTGGCCGTGCGAAACGAAGTGGGTCGTGCAAAGTCTCAATTTCGCACACTGTTCACCCCGGCCTTATACGACTTCGTTTTGCGTGATTTTAATTTTATATAAATAGGCCAAACATGAAAACTTGAAGGAGAACTTCATTTTTGGGGCATATTTTTAGAGAGAGAAAACTCAACCACTCCGTTGTAATTGGATCTATAGTTCTCATAATTTATCAAAGATTGAAGCTTTATTTTCCCTTCTAGTTTTTTTGTTCTTCCTTGTCTTAAATTATTGGTATTATCTCTTTCCCTTTCATTTTTATTTGTTCTTGTTTTCATTGTGGTTACTCAAAGTTTGAATTTTTAGAGTTGGTTTGTTCATAAAGGCTCTTCCTTAGTGCTTAGTTATTGTTGAATTTTAGTTTTATTGGTTTTTAGTTCCTTTTAATTGAGCAATTACTTGTCTTGGATAAAAATCTAATCTTTTTAATGTTTAACATTAAAGATCTTATCTTATTGATTTTTCTTGTGTTATCACTTATCACTATGAATAGTGAGTAGTCTTCTTACTAGGACTCGATTAATCCCCGACATGAGTGATTAACCTAATAAATTCTGCTTTAATTGGTTGTTGGGGGATTTGGTTGGGGTATACCTTGGGAGTTTGATTGTTTAATGTTTTATTTGGGGTTTGTGTTGATTTTTGACCCTTGACCGTCGACGGGAGTTGGCTAGGTTGAGAGTCGGCTCATCCCATCTAGACTAGTTGTCGACTTAGGTTGAACTCGGGAGGGAGAACTTAAGAAGGGTGCCTTTAGTTGTCGGTTTGAACTTTACCTTTGAGAAAAGTATTGGGATGATGACCGGGAAAATAACGTGGATTATTGACCTTAGCCTTTGTCAGGGTACATGAGAATGGACCCGTTTTAGTGGACCTTGGCCTAGGATAGGGGATTCCGACACGAATCCGGAAGGGAGGTGATCGGGATAGCTACCGTCCTAACGCGAACCCGGGAGGGAGGTGTTAGGCGACCTAGAGGCGTTTTCCCCTAACTCATCTTCCTTGGCAACCAATTAATGGGATTTATTAGTAGTTGCAAATGTCGGTTGAAAAGTCGAGTCCCAGACTTTTAATCATTTGAATTAAACCTTATCTTATTAGCTTGTTATAGTTTCTTTTGTTCTTGCATTAGTTTAATTTTAATTATTTGCCTTTTAATTTAAATTGTTACTCCACCTTTCAAGTTTTATCCGACTTAGCTAAACATTTGAATTGAAACGATTAGTAGTCACCATTGCTCCTTGTGGTTCGACCCTTGTCTAAGTGCGACGTCCTTCGTTCACTTGTGAGGTATATAAAACTACCATCACATACCCACCCCTATGTACCTGTACCCACCAACAAAATCGTGTGCTCATACCCCCCACCACCCATGGCGGCCGGGCGGGTACACGTTTTCAAAACCGTACTCACCCGAGCGGGTGAACATATTAAAATGTATCCGTCCCACTTACCCATCAACCCGCTACATCATAATTTTATTCGATAATTCTTTTCATAGAAGGTGGTTTAATCACTAATAATTTCCAATTTTTAAAATTTATATTTATAATTCTAGTTGTTCACCATTTAAGTTAGTAAAAAAGTTTATAAAATAGCCATTATTAACATTATATCTTAATTTAATAATAACAAAATACGAGTTTTAAAATGATCATAATATTATTCGTTTTCTTGGTGATTGGCGGGTAGGCGGGAATGAAGTGGATAAGATGCAAAATCTGTCCCCGCTCCACTGCCAATGAAGGGTAGAATTTTTGCACAAATTCTCATTTTAGACAGAAGTATCCGCCTTAAGGCTTAAAAAAGTTTAAATAATGACCCATTTGTATAGATATGATAAACATCTTCTCATTCCCTCGACATTTCATTTTTGTTTTATTCATACAAATAGAATATTACTTAACCATTTTTAACTTAAGAGGGATATATCATCTTAAAAGAGACTTAGGCCATGTTCTTTCTGATTTTTTTAGAGCTGAACTGAACTGAACTGAGCTGAACTGAATGAAGCTTATTAGAACTGAACTGACATAATAATAATAATAATAATAATAATAATAAAGTAATAATAATAAATATAATAATAACAACAACAACAATACTAATAATTATAATAATAATTGCTATTATAATAATGATAGTGATAGTGATACTGATAATGTTAATGATAACGATAAATATTATTAGTTGATATCATTAATCTTAATAATAATAATAGTAGTAAATCGTAATAGTAGTATCACTATTAATATTATTGATTTTGATAGTCATAACATTTATTATAATAAAAATAATAATTAGTGATAATAATAATAGTAATAACAATAGTACTAGTAGTAGTAGGAGTGACGCCCATATAGTTTCTTAGTTGACCACTAATTTCTTGTAAATTGTGTTTTGAGTTTAATAAAATTTGTTTTTTCATAAAATAATAATAATAATAATAATAAATTATTATTATTACTATTATAATAATATAGTAATAATTACAATAATAGTCATAGTAATTATAATTATAATATTAATAATATTGATAATAGATTAATAGTTGCTATTAATAGAATACTAGATTTCATACCCGTGTGATGCACGGGGTTTTAAATTTTGTTTTTTTTTTGGTTTCCCGATATTAGTTTATTAATTATCATTGTTATCATGATGTTCGTAAACTATAGTTTTTAAAAAGCTCCTTTGTAACTGTCACGATTTGTTTTTATAATCCGTCGTGTCGGTAACCCATTTGTTTACTTGTTATTTAATTTATTCAAGTGTATTTTTAGGTCGTTATTAGCACCCCTATAAAAAAAATAAAAGTGGTTATGCAACTAATTGAGTAATTCATATTCCCCCTACGATTTACAAATTACCCAATGTATTTTTTGTTAGTGTCATGCTGAGACTAGAGTTGGCAGTCGGGCCAAATGCACGACGGGCGGCACGAGTCCGGCCCAACACGGCACGAGCCCAAGCGAAAGTTCGGGTCGGCACGGGTCTGGCACGACGGGTAGGGAGGTGGGCCACGGCGCGGCTAATAGAGAAATCCCCGTGCCAAGGCACGGCCCGGCACGGGCACGGGGTGGCACGGCCCGAGATAGTCACGACGGGCTTGACACGGCGGCACGGCCCAAGCACGGAGTCTCATTCGAATTTATAATTAATTACGTTAATATTTATAATTAATTACATTAATATTTAGTTGATTATACATTATTAATTAAGTAACTAATAAATTATATATTTTTAAATCATTATTAATATTTCTTATTCATTATTCATAACTTATTTATTAAAAAATCAAATTTTTTTTCTTAAAAAAAAAAAATTACATTGGGCAGGCCCGGGTCAGGCACGACCGAGCCCACGGGCCAGGCACGGCACGGCCCCGATTATCCCGGGCCAATGGCCGGGCTGCGGCAGCTGGTAGAGGTGGTCGGGCCGGCACGGCACGACCCAGTGGACCGACGGACCGGGCCTGGACCGGGCCAAAATTTGGGGCTGG
>JAIUZE010032491.1:0-12315 GCA_022085475.1 Heliosperma pusillum | reverse complement strand
AAGTCACTGATTTCACCCCAGGTCTAATCTTTCCAATACTCATTCTTTCAAACTCCTCTCTTAATCAGTCAATCTCATCCTTGAAATAGTTTCACTAAGTGAATGAACTCACTTTCTCCTTAAAGCATCGGCAACGACGTTCGCTTTTCCCTCATGGTACTATATCTCCATGTCATAGTCGCTAATCAACTCCAACCACCTTCGTTGTCTTATACTTAATTCAGTTTGGGTGAAGATATACTTTAAACTCTTATGGTCGAAAAAGATATTAAAGGTGACTTCATAGAGATAGTGTCGCCATATCTTGAGCGCGAACACAATTCATCTGAACTCCAAGTCATGAGTTGGATAGTTCACTTCATAAGGTTTCAACTGTATGGAGGCATAAGCTATCACTCTCCAACTTTGCATAACTACACAACCATAACCATTCTTGGATGCGTTAGTATACAGTTCATAATTGTCATTCCCATTGGGTAAGCCCAAAATAGGTGCAGTTGTCAGTCTGTCCTTAAGGGTCTAAAAGGCTTTCTCACACTTGTCGGTCCACTGAAACTTATTGGCTTTCCTCATAAGCGATGTCATCGGTCTTGCTATTCTCGAGAAATCCTTCACAAATCGCTTATGGTAACCAGTTAATAAAAGGAAACTCATGACCTTTGTTACACTCTTTGGCGTAGGTCAGTTAGAAACAAGCTCTACCTTGCTTGGGTCCACTGAAACACCATCCTTATATATTACATGACCAAGGAATGCGACTTTTCCCAACCAAAATTCGCAATTAAGGGAAAAACCTCTTATGAGACTCTTAGACATAATTCGCACCAAAATTGGCTAGGATAAGCCATAAGACTCTTGACATAATAATTCGCATCCTCATAAGACTCATAAGCCGGAGTGCGAATTATTATGTCAAGAGTCTTATGAGGATGCGGCTTATCCTCCCTTAAGTTGGTCAAAGAGGTCGTCTATCCTAGGCAATGGGTAACGGTTTTTAACAGTCACGTTGTTTAACTCACGGTAGTCAATACACAACCCAAAATAACCATCCTTATTTTTAACAAATAACACAGTTGCTTATGAGGATGCGGCTCCCCAACCATTTCCTAGGATAAGCCGCATCCTCATAAGACTCTTGACATAATAATTTAAACTTATACCATTGTCAAAAATAGTAGGCTTCACAAGCGCAAGTATTTGTGTTTCTCAACATAAATAAATAAGTAATAGGCTTACAATGGCCGCACGCTTGTTCATCTTTATTCCTTATAACTAATATAATGATAGACATATACTAGTCTATCTTATTTTTAATCCTTCATAATATTACGTTTCATGCTATAATTAACAAATAACTTAGTAACATAATATTCCTCATGCTCCTTGTTTTTTGTACTCCTCACACTAATCGAGATGGTATGGAAAGTAGCCATCTTCTTCCTCGAGGTCTGCTAACGACAAACAATCCTCATTTCCGGGTTCCTCAATTGGTAGATCACCATCTTCTTCAAGTTCTTCAAAAGGTAAATCTTCGTCATTTGTATCCCTATCTGGTGGATTCATCTCGTACTCCTCATCGCTATCTGAGTCAACCATAATTAACTCGATCGCCTTATCCTCACCATCACTCTCCATTCTCACTGGCCCATATTCGTTCACACCTCCCTCAGGTCATGTGATACCATTTGTAACACCCCCAATTTCCGACCTCAAATAATTTAAAACTTTTCTTCGGAAACTGGGCGTGTTAGCGGTGTTACTTGAAATACAGTAATGATATCCAAGAGTAAATAAGGTTCTAACATAAATATTATTGCAGCGGAAAATTTAAACAATGCTTACATAGTTTTAAGTCCTAAAACAACATAAAAGTATAAAACTTAAATTTGTTCTTAAACAAAGTTCACCGATATGCAGAAGTGGAACTATTAAGTCTTATTTCACTAGCTAGTACTTGACATCTAGTCACGAGCTCTCTTCCCTTGCCGTCCCATCGCTTGACAATAGCAAACCTGTAAAATTACACTACTCACCATACAAACGGGATTATTGTAAGGGTCATCACAGGTACACGGGTAAAAGGTTTGGTGGACAATTTTGGGAAACACACACAAGTCGATACAAATACATAATTGAGTGTGACCATATTAGATATCCACAACCACAAGTAAAACGATCTTTAGAAATCAACAAAATACTTTTTTTCTCAAACATCCACTTAACAAAATTGGTTCCACTTGCTTTCTTAATAAACTTTTGGTATCCCGATAGAGAATCAATGTATACAAGGTTCCAGCTAGTCGATTCCCGGTTCGACAAGCCTTCCCCAACCATGTACTATACTGGCCACAATTGCCGAGTGTGCACACCCCTCACAATAACTAACCCAAATAAGGAGGAAAGGTGATGAGACACCATCTCAAATAAGTATGGGTCCCCAAGGCATCCTAATATAGGGTATAGTCCGCCACAGACACGACCCCTCTCTTCCATCACCATAAAACAATTTCAACCTAACACATCCAATAGACCCAAATAGGTCACCCAAATTCCATCTCAGCCATTCAAGAGTAATAACAGTAACACATCAAAGTATTTACAAAACCATACTTATTAATTATTAAATCACATTCAAAACTCAAAACAATTTAGAAAGAATCATCTCAATCCATATTCACACACAATTCATACATAATCATCTTGAATAAGTTTGAGAACTTACCGATAGCTAGCAAAATCCAAGTCCGCTCCTAGAACTTCTCTTCCTCGAAACCACAAACTGCAATTATTGTAGAAAACTCGCATTAAGATGAGTGCTTAAGAGTTATACTAATACTAACTCATAGCCATGCTCTAATGCAACTACAATGCTCACTAAACAATCATCTAAACTAGTATTTATAACCTTTAATAGGATTCCTAACTTAAAGTAGGGTTCTCAACTTTTCTGATTTTTCAGAACAGGACATGCTTATTAGAAATTCCATGATTAATTCTAGAAATATCTACTTGATGCAAGGTCAGTGGGGATAGAAACCTATGACTCTTAACGACGACTTTTGTTTTAGGCTCCATTCTCGAATTCTGAAGTTAACAGGGCATTTGAGACAAACCTACAAACTTTGACGAATTGCGTCACATAAAATGTTTTCAATTATAAAACAATTTTAACAAATGCTTTTTGGGTAAAATCAAGTTCTAAAATTAACTAAACTTTTTAAACTTCAAGTGCGAAAAATTCAGGGTTGTGATGAGAGAGAAAGTTAGAGAGAAGAAAAGCTCTAATTTTTTCTAGGGTTGTGTGCCTCCTTTGCAATGGCAAAGAAGAAAGCTAGTAATCATCCTAACTCTATTAATCAATTAAATCAAAATAATAATAATAATACTTTAAGTAATAATAATTGTAGTAATAATAATAATAGCAACAATGTTCCTGTGATGAATTCTTCAAGTAAGTCAAAACGTATTGGTCATGTTGAAAGTTTAGTGGAAGAAACTGAGAATGCTCGTAGAACAGTAGCTGCTCTATTTCACAATTCTGATGATGATGGTTATGAGGAGGAATCTGAATCTGTTGAATGGACGGTGGTTCAATCTAAGAAGAAGGGTAAAGATGCTGCTGCCTCTTCTTCTCGATTGGCACCTATTTCTGAGAATGAAAATAGTGTTGAGGAAACAAGGAACGCGGGGTTAAAATTGTCAATTGAGGATGTAGAAGAAGAAATTGAGTACTGGAAGTGGTCCGCCTTTGGCTATGTTATGGGGGCTAACCCTCCGCGCAATGTTCTAGAGGGATTTCTTCGTAGAATTTGGAAAGGGTATGACATTGCGTCTATTTCTTTTCTTCCTAATGGTTTGTTTGTTGTTCGAATTGGTCAACCTGAGCATCACAAGCTTATACTGGAAAATGGTATGTTTGTTTTTGATGGGAAACCTATTGTCCTTAAAGCATGGTCGCCTAATGTTAAGATATCTAAAGTGTCTGTTAAAAAAGTGCCAATATGGGTCAAATTAACAGGATTGGATTTGAAGTTTTGGGGAGCTAAGTGTTTGGAGAAGTTGGCTGGGTTGATAGGTCGTTTCGTCAGAATTGATGATGCCACTATTGAGAAGAAGTTGCTGGGTTTTGCTCGTGTTATGGTGGAAGTGGAGATTGATCAAGTTTTTCCCAATTCTATTTGTTTTGAAGATGAAAAGGGATGTGTAGTTGATGTTCCTGTGGTCTATGATTGGTTGCCTGTTACATGTCAAAAATGTAAGGGCATTGGACATAAGATTGAAGTGTGTAGAAGGGCTAGTATGAAACCTATATCTGTACCACAGCTACCAAAGAAAGTTTGGATACCTAGGATGGTGCCAGAAGTGTTTGTGGATCCTAAGGAGTTTCCCCCATTACCAAAACCTGCAGTCAATACTTCAATGGTAACTCATGTTACTACACCATTACCAGTGGTCCAAGGTTCTGTGTTTACCCCTGCACGAGTGATTACTAGATTAACTAGACATAAGACTAGGGCAACTGGTGGTACTGAGGATGATTTTGCTGTTAGTTTTAATGTTGAGTTAGATCAAGCTCTTACACAGGCTGAAATGGTTGATAAAGGAGGGGGAAAGGAACCCTGCCTTAACCATGCTTAAATTTGGTATGTGAAATGTTAGGGGGTTAAATAGTGATACTAAACAGGCGGATGTCAAATGGTTTTTACATCAGCATGGTTTTGATCTATTTGGTCTCCTTGAGACAAAGGTTAAGCCTTTGTCTCTAAATAAAGTTATTGGTAATATAGGTGTTGGTTGGGAGATTGCTAGTAATACTAGTTGTCATCCTGGTGGTAGAGTGTGGGTTATGTGGAAGGCTAATACAGTTGATCTTGATATTGTTGGAATGAGTGAGCAGTTTATCCATACTAAGGTTAAAGACAAAGTTCTGGGTTATACTTTTTTTGCCACGTTTGTCTATGCTTTTAACAAGATTGAGGATAAGGTGCCCTTATGGAATGATCTGTTGGCATTTAATATCTCTGGTCCTTGGGTCTTGTTGGGTGATTTCAACAATGTTTTATATATGAATGAAAGATTGGGTAAACCTGTTAAGAATGAGGAAATTCGTCCTTTTCAGAGGGTAGTGAATCTTTGTGACCTTTATGATATGAAGTCGACTGGTTCTTTTTTTACTTGGAACAATAAACATCCTAGTGAATCTAGAATTTTTAGTCGTATTGATAGGGTGTTAGTGAATGGAGACTGGCTGAATTTGTGGCCTGATTGGTTTGCTCATTATTATCCTGAAGGATCTTTTGATCACTATCCTTGTGTAGTTTCTTGTGGTGGTCTTGCTAATGTGAAGAAGAAAGCTTTTAAGTTTTTTAATATGTGGGTTAAAGCTCCTGAATTTGGTTCTTTGGTAGAGATGGAGTGGAAAGTTAATGATGTGGGAACTAAAAGTTTCCAGATTATTACTAAATTGAAGAGGTTGAAGTTTACTCTGAAGCAGCTGAACTGTAGTGTGTTCTCTGATGTTGAAAGAAATGCTGATGTAGCTTATCAGCTTTTGCTTGATAGTCAGATTGCCCTTCAGCAGGATCCTGTCAATAGTGTTTTGATGGACAAAGAAGCTCAGCTTAGTCAGTCTTATCTTATGTTAGCTGATGCTAGAAATGATTTTTTGAGGCAGAAAGCTAAATGTGTGTGGGCCTATGAAGGAGATGCTAATACTACCATGTTTCATCATGCTATTAGACATAGACAAATCCAGAATAAGATTGTGTCAATTGAGAATGATAATGGTGTGCTTTGTACTAAACCTGATGAGATCCTCCAAGCCTTTGTAGAGTTCTATAAGCAATTGTTAGGTACTTGTGCTACTACTTCTGATTATCATGAGCACATTATTAGACAAGGTATCCTGGTTGATGAAGGGGAATGGTCTGATATGTGCAGCTTTCCTACTTCTGCAGAGATTAAGAGAGCTATGTTTTCTATTCCTGATGACAAGAGCCCTGGACCTGATGGCTACACTAGTAAGTTTTTCAAAGCTAGCTGGAATATTATCAAAGATGATCTGTGTGCTGCAGTTGGGGATTTTTTTGTAAAGGGGAAGTTGCTCAAACAACTGAATTGTACCAACCTTGTGCTGATTCCTAAGACTGAGCAACCTAAAACAGTGAAGGAATTTCGGCCTATTGCTTGTTGTAATACTGTTTACAAAGTCATCTCTAAGCTTCTCTGTGATAGGCTGAGTAATAGTCTTATTAAGATTGTTAATCCTGCACAGTGTGCTTTCATTAAGAATAGGAGTATTCTAGGTAATATTCTGATAAGTCAGGACCTTGTTAGACTTTATACTAGGAAGAGTGTATCTCCTAGGTGTATTATGAAGGTAGATTTGAGGAAGGCATATGATTCAATAGAGTGGAAATTTGTTGAACAAATGCTGAGAGGGCTTAACTTTCCTCCTTCTATGATTAAGTTGATTATGGAGTGTGTGAGTACTCCTAGTTATTCTATTGTGCTTAATGGACAGCCTCATGGATTTTTCAAAGGAGCTAGAGGGTTAAGACAAGGGGATCCAATGTCTCCTTTATTATTTACATTGTGCATGGAGTATCTGAGTAGATTATTGCAGGCTCTTGAGAGGTGCCCTGGGTTCCATTATCATCCTTTGTGCAAGGCTATGAAGATGAATCATTTGATGTTTGCTGATGATCTCCTTATGTTTTGCAGAGGAGACCTTACTTCTATTTTTGCTATTATGGAAGCTTTCAAGGCTTTTTCTAATGCTTCTGGTCTTAATATTAATCCTGAGAAGTCAGAATTTTACTGTAATGGGATTCAGAATGCTGCTGTTCAACATATTTTGCAGGAAATTGGGTTTAGGAAAGGGACACTGCCTTTCAAGTAACTAGGAGTAAGCATTTCTCATAAAAGATTGAGTAAGTTTGATTGTAATATTCTGATTGATAGGATGATAAAGAGGATTAAAGGATGGAATAGTAGGAAGATTTCTTATGCCGGTAGGCTAGTTTTGGTTAAATCTGTGTTATCTGTCATTCACAATCATTGGTCTCAAATCTTTGTGCTTCCTATGGGGGTAATGGACAAGATCAAGGCTTTGTGCAGGAACTTTCTGTGGGAAGGGTCTTATAAGTACTCCAAAGCTCCTTTGGTCTCATGGCAGGTGCTGTGTAAGAGTAAGGAGACTGGTGGGGTGGGATTAATTGATAGTCATCAATGGAATGTTGCTGCTATAGGCAAGTTAGTGTGGTGGCTTGTTTGCAAACAAGATCACTTATGGATTAAATGGGTTGATAACATCTATTTAAAAGACTCTCCTTGGTTCAATTATTCTCCTAGTGCTAATAGCTCTTGGGCATGGAGGAAAATATGTGAGACTAGGGATACTTTTAAAACTGGTTATATTAATGGTAATTGGAGGGGTCTGGATAAAGGTTATTCCATTGCTGATGGATATTCTTGGCTTACTCAGAATTCTTCACCTCAGGTTGAATGGTGTTGTACAGTTTGGAATAGGTTTAATCTTCCCAAGTGGAGTTTCCATATGTGGCTATTGAAACATTGCAGGTTGCTTACGTTAGATAGGCTCATCAAAATGGGGATGGATGTATCTAGTATTTGCTATATTTGTGGTATTGCTCAGGAAGATCACAGTCATGTCTTTCAGAATTGTCAGTATGCTAAGGCATGTTTCAAGCTGGCAGGAGACTGGTTGAGGATTCCTTCTGATACTCTGATAAATTCAGCAAGGATTAAATGTATGAAGGGAACTAAATTGTGTAGACAGTTTGCTATGGCAGTTTATTCAGGTCTTTGTTATAATATCTGGCGCGTCAGGAATATTTGCAGACTTGAAGGACATGTACTCTGTCCAAGAGTATTAGTTAATCAAGTTAAGGAGGATTGCAGAAGAAGATTATTTGTTGTATTTCAAGGTGCTATGACTTATGCAGATAGCAGCTGGTGTAGGAGCATAGGGTTGAGTAATTGAAGATGGCAGGATGTTGGAATATTTTCTCTTGAGTTTGTAAGAGTTGCAATGGATGAGGCTTGAGTCTTTTGAGTTATTGGGCTAAACTGATGTATGTCATTGTAATTTTTTAGCTAAATTGGTTACCTAGTGTAACAAACTTGAAATGGTCGGTTGTAATTGGTGATACCCATTTTGTTGGGTTAGTTTTTAATATACTTACATTTCACCAAAAAAAAAGTGCGAAAAATATCCATTAGTGATTAAATTTATAAATTAGGTTTTGAGAGTAATCCTTATGCTAAATCAGATTCAAGGTGATTTTAGATAGAAGTTCATAAAGAATTTACTGCAGCTAAAATACTATGAATATGACTACGACATTTTAGAGGCACGAATTTAACTAGAAATAAACGTGAGCCTCTTTTTTGAGTTTTGGAAAATATGGAATTTAAACAGACGAAAAAGTTCGTACAAAACAGAGACGACAGAATAACAGAATTTCTGACATCCTAATTTTTTACTGAAGTACACTAATTCCAACAAGAGATGATTAGCTCGACCCTAAACATGCTTACATGATAAATTAAGACTGAAAACATGACTTTAAATATTAAATATGAAGATTTAAAGAGGAAAGGTTGATGATGCACTTACATAGAGTAGAGATAGGTACATCAGTGTTTGTCTGCTTCCTAGGATTTGTAATAGGGTTTTTTTAGAAGTGCTAACCTAGGCTTATATATAATGCGTTAATGAGATTTTAATGGGAGTGCTAAAACAGTTCCTGTCCTTCTTAGGGCATCGACCAACCACTACTGATAAGTGAATATTTGTATGGTTTTAACCCCCAATTTAGCTCGGTTTTATATGTCATTTGTGCTTTGTTAAGCCACTTTATGAGCTAATATTGTCTTCTAGGCGAATTCCTATGTTCTAACCTGTTTTGTAGGGAAAGTGACGTTTCTACGCCCTTTTTCTATATTCCCGAGCATTTGCCTAGAACCCGACGATTTGAGAAGCAAGCTTGACCAAGTGAAAGGCATTTCAAGAAGGTTCACTAATTCGAAAGAGAGAAGAAGTAAAGACGGTTTCGTAGTTGTCGGAAGATCAATCATTTAGGCGGAAGAATTCATCGCTTTACATCAAACCCTATCAACAAACCCGACTCAAGAGGTCAAGGGGGATGTTGGAAGTCAAGTCAAAGCAAAGGGAGATGAAGAGTTAGTCAAAAGCTTCCAGAAGACCACTTACCCGATCGGGTAAGTGTGTACCCGATCGGGTATGTGTGCTGCTTCGAGCATTGCGGCTCCTTCATCCTATTTTTGACCTATGTGTTTAATGCCCGACCTCTTCTCCACGAAACCCTTATACTATAAATAGATGCTCTAGCCCTCATATCATATCATCCATCCTCACACAACATCTCTTCTCTTCTTACATTTCTCTTTAGTTTAGTTCTTCTTCTTTCTTAGTTTAGTTTAGTTTTAGTTTTCTCTAGTTTAGTTTAGTCTAGTTCTAAGTTTTCTTCAATTGTAGTTGTTCTAGTGGTAATTGGAATTCAAGTTTCCGGGTTTGCATTTCCTATTCAAGTTCTTATTCCATTTCAATCTTTACTCATCCTTTTCGGTAATCTTTATTCTCGTCTTTACATTATAGTTTCATTTTCTTTTAGTATTTCCTTTATCATGTTTATCATTCTTAGTTTTATAATCTTAGTTTCCTTTTCATTGTTAATCCTGCATAAGTAGTCACCCTTCTAGGGTGTAGGATAGCCATGTTAGATTAATTAAAAGATGATAATTGGATAAAAGAAATTGTGCCTTTAAAACGTTGTGTCTATGCATGTTTGGATTGTAAGGATAGTTATCGATTTTTGGCCAAAATCATTTGACTAGTATGGAATTCTTTTCCAAGGTAGACATACGAGAATTGAATAGACAAAGCATGACATGGTAGATTAAGACCTAGTAAATCGCATAAAAAGCCTGCTAGACCATCTGATCGATGATTGTAATGAACACATCATTCTTACGAACTCACAATGAATTATTTGCATATCCTAAATCCAATTTCATCAATATGTTAATCTACATGTCTGAACCTACTTCCCTAGATCCTTTTCTATATTGAGTCATTAATTATTGTTTTAGTTTTCTAGCATTAGTAATAACCATTGTGACAATCATACAAGTTGAAATTCTAATCATATCTTTTCACAAGTATCTCCCGTCTCCCCGAGATCGACCCCTTACTTCCCTAACTGTATTTATTTGTTGTTAGCCTAGACAAGGGTTATTTATCTTTGATTAGGGTACGCGACAACCCCGATCAAATTTTGGCGTCGTTGCCAGGGAGCAAGGTTTTGTTTGTTTGTGATTAGTAGAGTTTTACCTTGTTTTTTCCTTTTTTCTTTTCTTTTGTGTCGAGGAACACTTGTTCCTTATCTTTTCCTTGTAGTGTAGTGACTGTTTTCAGGTAATAGGAATATTTTTCTTTCAAAGGGATTGCTTTAATTTCTCTCAATGACTATCTATTTCCAACCTCCACAATGCGAGAATGAGCCTTTCCATGAATACCTCGACCGATTTTATCGCTATTCTAACCATATTATCTCTCTTGGGTATACCCTTGATGAGACCTACATGAGAGATGTCGTGTTTCATGGAATGCTCATTAAGTGTCGTAGCCTAGCTATGCAATTGAGTGCTGGAAGTTTTTATCAGAAGAGAGGAAAGGAACTTTGGATTTTCTTGGACTTTATGGCATCCCAATCTCTGGATGAAATGCACCGGCGGTTGAGAATCCAAGAGCAAATCAATGAAATCAGGGCTCAACTTCAAATACTCAAAGGGCAAAAGGAAGAACCCACTTTTACAATTTGTAAGCCAATCAATTTTCCTTATGCTTTTTCAGCCCCCCATGTGAGTCTATTTTCTCCTGTGCTTTTTCATGTCCCCCATGTGAGTCTAATTCTCCCCAATCATATGAATTAATAGATGACGATGATGATGGTCCAACCTTTTCTATTGAAAGTCACTCTAGTGTCGTTCCATTTGACAATTTTGAGACCCCCATTATTGATATTAACCATATGGTAGTCGAGACTTTAGACAAGGATGTTGTTAAGCCCATTTGTGACTCCAAGGGGAGTTGTCGATCGAGTCATCATATTTTTTGAAAATCCCTTCGCTAAGGATATTCCAGATTTATTTGAAAGTGATACTGGGTTTTGTGAACGCAGCCTTGAAATTAAGTGGGATCAACCACCCATTTTTGATTCCCAATCCTTTGATTCACCCTACCCCCAGTTAGAGTCCACTAACGATATTTTGGGAACTAATTGTTTGTTCCATGATCTTAAACATTTTACTCCATCTCTCACTGATGAGTGAAGCAGTTCAGTGGTCATCTATGAAGTTTGTCATGCGCACAATGATAAGATATATCAATTCTTACCTTCAATATTTCATGCCTATATCTTGTCAATCGCTTACACATGTTTTTGTATAGCCCATGCGCAGGTATATGATCGACTTCTAAGGGCATTGACATGCTTTTTAAGGCACAAAGGATGATTTTCATTAATTAAGAGTCTAGCAAGACATTTAAATTGCGCTTCTCGGGAGGCAACTCGTGTTCCTTTTCTTTTTGCATTTTTATTTTTATATTCCCTTTTTCGTTGTTAGGATTTATTTTGCAGATGAAAGAGTTTTTGAAGAATCTATAAAGACCTTCCTTGTCAAGTCCAAAAGACTAGCTTGGGGGAGTCCGCGCTGACTTGTAAACTTCACTCTTCTTTCATTTTTCCTTTTCCCCATTAAGCATCTCATTGCATATTTTGTCTTTGTGCTCACATTGAGGACAATGTGATGTTTAGCTTGGGGGAGGGATTGCATTTTCCCATTTTGCATTTTAGTTTATCATTTTTCAAATTTTGAATAAAAGAAAGAGAAGATTTTTGAGAAAATTTAAAAAATTTCTGAACACAATTGAATGCTTTTCATGCTTTGCTTGCTTGTTTACTATGCTATCATGTTAAATTTCCCAAACTTAGAGCTTTCAAAAGATAATGATTCAATATTCATTGAATTTTGCATACATGGGGAAGTCTTGTACACAGTAGGCATGGAATGAATCTATAGATGAGTACGCTTGATCTTGACATTTGGCCAAGTACATATATATTGTAAAGGTTAGAACCATAATTTAGACTGGTACATCTAATGTGACAAAAACCCTCGCGAATGCGGAAAGATAATCATACAGCATGTGAAAAGATATGCGGAAATACGGTATTTTAAACACCTTTTAAACATGCAAGTTATATA
>JAIUZE010032482.1:0-12135 GCA_022085475.1 Heliosperma pusillum | reverse complement strand
ACTTCTAATTTTGTGTGTATAAAATGATGATGAATATGAAGATGAATAAGAGAATTAAAAATCAGAATTTTTCTCCTCTTTTTCCTCTTGTGTGCCGTGAGATCTATCGTCAACTAGATTTTTTTTTTCTCCTTTTATTACTCCCTCCTATAACCATGTATCAAGAGGAAAGAATAAAATAAAAACCGAGTTTCCTTATTTAACTCCACCTCTATTAGGTAGTTAGCATCTCATTTTAATATGTACATGATGTAATATGTACATAATGTAATATGTATTCTAATTATTACTAGTAATGGACCGTCACATAAACCGAGTAATGTCGGACCAATACTCTATAATAATATCGTGTAATACATATCCGCCAACTTAAATATAACAGTTTACATTTAGTTTAGACCAACATTATATACATGGATTAAATATAACATTTTATATTCAATTACCAGCTAACATTATTTAATCGTTATTAAATAATCACATCATCATCACATTGACTAACCTTTTAGTCAAATACATCGACTAACCTTTTAGTCATTTAATAAGGCATCAATATAACTATTTTCTCAAATAATCACATCTCTCAAACACATCCTTTAGGTGTGACTTTTAGAGATCAGTTGATCACCGCCATCTGCATGACAATAACGTCAAACTTATCTAGCAAGCCACCCGTTATCGATAAACGTTAATCAACTGATTATAATACAAAGTATACCCTGTGAACCTTAGCTGTTATCACACTAACTGTGGAGGACACTAGCTCCAACATCTCGAGGAGGAGATCTCCAATGTCAGAGAGGAGCCTCCCAATGCCGAGACAAAAACTATATCAGTGGCGAAACCACAGCTTGGGAGAGGTGCTCAAGAAAAATTCGAACCAGCCTGGAAAAAGGATTACATTTGCAAGTCTACTCGTGTCATAAACCCCGCAAGCATCGCTCACCCTGTTCAGTCATCGTCATCCACGAAAGGTACTCGTTATCCAATGATTAATTATGTCACAACTAGTTGCTTTTCATCCTCTCACAGGAAATACATAGCTGCTGTTGACGCCATTAAAGAACCGAGCAATTACTTTGATGCCGTAAAAAAATTTGAATGGAGAGCTGAAATGGCCAGTGAAGTAGAAGCTCTCGAAAAAAAATGGGACATGGAGAATTGTAGATTTACCAGAAGGTAAGACACCCATCGGTTGCAAATGGGTATACAAAGTCAAGTATAAAGCAGACGGAACCATTGAACGATATAAGGCAAGGTTAGTAGCGCAAGGTTTCACTCAAGTTGAAGGGGTCGACTATCACGAGACCTTTGCCCCGGTTGTAAAGATGACAAGTGTTCGTTGTTTGTTAGCCGTCGCCGCTGCAAAGAAATGGGTCATAGCACAGTTAGACATAAATAATGCTTTTCTCCATGGCGACTTGGACGAGGAGGTATACATGAAACTGCCACAAGGCTTCGACGCACCAGGCCGGAATAAGGTATTCAAGCTATTAAAATCGTTATACGGTTTAAAGCAAGCTTCGAGGAATTGGTTTGCTAAGTTGGGTGAGTCGTTAAAATTGTATGGGTTCGAGCAGTCCTTGGCCGACTACTCCTTGTTCACATTGAATAAGGGAGACGTCTTCATTGGTGTATTGGTTTACGTTGATGATATGATAATAGTAAGCAATAATTCCAAGGCTTGTGACGATCTTAAAACTTTCATTGACAAGAAACTCGGAATTAAAGACCTTGGCAGACTCAAATTTTTTTTGGGTATTGAAGTAGCTCATGGTTCGACAGGCATGTTTCTAAGTCAACTGAAGTACTCCATGGAAATTGTCAAAGAAGCTGGAATGGAAGGTGCTCGGCCAGTTAATACTCCAATCCCACAAAACCATAAATTGGCGTTAGCAGATGGCTACATTTTAAAGGATCCTATGCCCTATAGACGCTTGTTGGGCAGGTTGGTATACTTGACTATTACTCGGCCAGATTTAGTCTATGCTGTACACATATTGTCTCAGTTTGTTCATGAACCGCGAAAGGAGCATTGGGAAGCGGCAGTTCGAGTAGTTCGTTATATCAAAGGAAATCCAGGAAAGGGGATTGTTATGAGTAGGAACTCAGATTTGCGGTTGTATGGCTACTCAGATTCAGATTGGGCTAATTGTCCCGTGTCAAGACGGCTGTTGACTGGTTATTTTTTGGCGATAGGTAACACGCCTATATCTTGGAAAGCAAAGAAACAAAACACGGTTGCAAGATCGTCTGCGGAAGCTGAGTATAGGGCAATGGCGGCTTTAACTAGTGAATTAATTTGGGTAAAAGCCTTCCTTAAGTCGCTGGGGATCAATCACGTGGAACCTATGCACGTTTTTTGTGATAATCAAGCCGCCTTACACATAGCAAAGAACCCATTTTTTCACCATCGCACGAAACATATTGAAATCGATTGTCATTTCATTAGGCAACATCTACTTAATGGTAACATTACGACATCCCATGTGCGAAGTAAGGAGCAAATAGCAGATCTTTTCACAAAGGCGCTAGGAGGAGAAGCGTTCGAATAACTACAACGTAAGTTGGGCATTTGGTTACCACATGCTCAACTTAAGGGGGAGTGAAAGAATACAATATATTCTATGATATTCTATACTATAGTTATAAGCATAAGATATTATATTGAATATCTTGTTACCAAATATTGTAGGCTTGATTATTCTGTGAGATTTGATAGAGTTTAGTATGTATATAAACTAGGTTGTACATCGTCATATAATTATCAATAATATTGCCTAAGAGTTTCCTGCTCAATCATGTTTATCAGATTTGATAGAGTTTAGTATGTATATAAACTAGGTTGTACATCGTCATATAATTATCAATAATATTGCCTAAGAGTTTCCTGCTCAATCATGTTTATCATTTAGTTTGTTGACCGAGATCGGTGGTGGTAGCCGGAGAAGGCAGTCCAGGTTGGCCGGATAAATGTCAGTCGGCGACCGGAGCAAACTGAAATTTTCAGCCCGAATCAAATGGCAATGGTGGTGAAAGTGTTGAAGGAAGACGAGAGGAGGGAGAAAAAGAAAATTAATTGGGTGTGGAAATTAGAAAATGATAAGGGTAAAATTGTAAAAGGCGTATGTGAATGAGTAAAATTCGTATGTGAAAAAGCATGTCCCTTTTTTTTGCTCAAACAATTTATTGTTTATTATTGCAATTAATGGGCCTTTGTAATCCCCAGATTTCTCTTTAGTTTAGTTTGTTTATCTAATTTTTTTACCTGTGCAATGCACGGATTAGGTTTGGAATATGCGTATGCAAAATAAAACTTAAAACTTTGAAAGATACAAAGAAAAACAATATGCCCTTTCAACCTAGATTTTATCCAATCTTACGTATCTCAAGATGCAATAGCATTAAAGCAATTCATAATTTCACGCCGTGTTTAATTTGCTTTCTATCAATGTCCCATTTAATTTATCATAAGATTCTTGTTTAATTTTCCCAATTCCTTACTAATTGTACTAATTGGGCAAATAAAGAAAGTATACCACATTGTGTAGGGACCGTTTCCATATTACATTTAAATTGGGTATGAATTGAGCCAATTATATTAGGAGGTCGTGAATAACTATCTTAACCCGTTTCGCCCTTCTGTTTCCATAACCCAACTCGTTATCCAACCATGTATTGTAAGATCAAGTTGCATTTAATAATTTTATGTAAACAAAATATTTCTTGTATTTATCTCATTTTTTTAGTTTGCGATACCCAGTTTTAAGCGACTCTACTAATGTTGCCATGCTGGCACAAAAAACCAATACGTTTAAAAATGTTAAGGAAAGCCTCTATTGTGTATTGTGAATTAGTTTTGACCACTCCAAGTAAGTATGAATAAACGATACAACCATGTCGCAATTAGGTTTCATGCCTATATACTTAGGTTTAGTGGTTGGATACTCAAATTATCAATAAAAGTTTACGTTAGAAAATTATAATACTGCATTGTTTACAATTCTTTAGTTATTTATCCATAATCTTAAACTTGAGATTTTTCTGTTGTTACTATATTCATTCGTCAATGATGTTTATTCGTGAATAAGCAAATGAATAAAAACATGTGAGTTTCGATTTCTTCAAAACAATGTATATATTAACACAAAGGTTCAATGAAACAAACAGATAGAAAATGTAAAAAAAAACAATTTTAAAACATGTTAATGACAATGTCAAACAAACTCAATCAAAAATGTAAATATCATATTTTAACACATACAAGCGGGCAATAAACCTTTGAGAAAGACAGATAAATTGAAAAATGAGAAAGACGGTAACTTTATTACCGAATAAGATAGAGGACGATAAGAGGGGAAGATTATGACGAAAATTAGAGGATTTGGGTGAGTAATGAAGGAGTAGTGACGATCTTGAGCTTGATCAAAAATGGAGTTTAGGTTTTGGTTACTTGTTGAAGAAGAAGGTGAGTGGAAAAGTGAGTGAGGGAGTTAGGGTTATAAGGGGATATAAGAGTGACTAAGTGGAAAAATCTGGAAAAAGCCTAAAAGCGGCTTAAGGCGTAACTCACACGGAATTTCGAGTAAATTCCGAATACGAACTCGGATTTGCTAAATTAGACACGGGAAACTAAGTTCTAGACTAAATCTAAAATTACGCTGAAAAATATCCGTATAATATTTTTAAAATACAAATAGGGTACATTTGCGGGTGTTACAATCCTCATATCGTACATCATGCTCAAACATCCAAGCAAATGTATCTACTCAAATACCTATAAAATTGACTGCTCCTCATTTGAACGGAAATAACAAAGGAATTATAACTGGCAACAACAATGGACTACAACTGGACCAATTCACATGCCACACACACGTCAACCATACTCACGTCACCCACACACGCAAATGGCCAGTAAAACTCTCACAACACGGACCTGTTATCGTAACATCAATCCTAAGATAGCAAAACTCTTCCCACATATTCATAAATGTGCACATCCCTCTAATTGCGGACCCAAAAGAGAAGACTCTAGAGCGATATCCACAATCAATCGGCGCCTGAATCAATTACTCGTATTGATTTCCACAATGTAATATTTTGGGTAACATCGCCACTAAATCGAGTTTAGCACGACAAAAAAACCATTCATTTCCTTTTATAAAGTATTGGATCAAGTACCTTCTGTAACACTAGATCGACTAACCTATTTAAAATATACGGGTATTACATTTCCAGTCGAATCAGTCGGTGGGTTGGTTACCAGCTGTTGGGAAAGGGTAGTCAGCAGTATAGCCTCTTCCTGGGACAGCTGCGCTTCTGCTTCCGAAGGGACATGTTCAATATTCCCCTCCTAAAAACCGAATTTTATCCTCAAATTTGACTCAAACTCCTAAAACTGTCACAACACCACTCTCAACTAATAGGCCAAAGAACTACCCTACGCAAAGAACTTCCCAACGCACCACCAATAACGTTTCATAATCACTTCAATAATAATAGGCAACACAAAACCCTTCAACTTCCCTTAAGCTCCATTAAGTCTCTTTATTGCTGACATGGCATAATTGCTGCGAATTTGGAATTTACACCCAAAACCCCACTTTATGCTAAATATATCACTCATTTAATTACAAATCAAAACCCTTCAACTACCCTTGCTCTCATCATCCGCATTCCAACCCTTCAATACACAAATATCATAAGTGTAATTTTATTTTTTGAGATTTAACCTTGCTTCATCCTACATCTTAACAACAATGACTACCACAAGCAAAAGTAACATGAGAGCATACAATTTCATACAAAGCTTAGTGCACTAAGCTAAGTGCACTTAACTTGCACTTAGCTAATTCCTCATCCGTCTTCATATTTCTAATTTACCAATAACTCTTTCAAAACTTGAACAACAAACATCTTCATTCATATTCCTCATCTTGAAAGTAAAAGTTATAATGATATGCTCTTCTGAAAGCCAAATAACAACTCATTACATTCGAGACATTTGAAATATGTCTTCCTTGGATTACTAATCGGCCCAGAAATCTTAACCATCCGCACCATTTGCACTAGGGGTGAGCAAAACCGGGTACTCGATACGGTTTTAATAACCGTATCGGGTACCCGGTTTTTGGAAGGCCAAAAATTAGAACCCGGATCTGACCCGATTTAACCGAGTACCTGGTTTTCGTATACCCGGTTAAACCGGGTACCTGAAAACCGTATACTCGGATCCGGTTTAATTGATAATGCTCAAACCTGGAAATCGAGTCCACAACATTAGTAACGACCAATAAATAAGATGCTTATATTATCCACTAGGATCATTATTACAAAACACAATTACTTGCAAAGTCAGTAGGTAAAATAGCAAAATACAAATTTGCAAAATTTCACATAGAAATTTATCACTGATAAAGTGAGTTGCGTATATTACAAGTTTCACATAAAATGATTGGTGCTCAAAATTTCATTCATATAATCAAAATAGAAAACAAATTTTACATACAACTTTTCTTTTGGTTATTTTTAATTAAACCGTGTCAAAACCGTATACCCGGTTTTGATTTTCCCCTACCCGGACCCGGTACGGTTTTTAAAAAATCCGTATCGTATGCCCGGAAATTCGTATCGTATATCCGGAAATCCGGATAATTAAAACCGTATACCGTATCGTATCCATATATTAAAACCGTATCGTATATTTTTGCTCAGCCCTAATTTGCACGCTTGGTTCTTGAATGCAACCCTTGAAATGAGTTATTTCTTCAAGAGCAAGAAGACTATACTTGAGCAAGAGTGAGGTGAAAAATATAGAGAGAATAAGAAGGAAAAATAAAGTAGAACGATGAAAAAAGATGGAGAAGGTAGTAAGGGAGATAAATAGAAAGAGATGGGGGAATTTTTACAATTAGTGGAGGGAGTTTAGTGAAAGGAAAATTAATGAGTCAGTCAAAAAATTAACATATGCCATGTCAACGCAATAAAGATATATAATAATATAAATATATATATAATAGTATATATATATATATATATATATATATATATATATATATATATATATAGAAATTGCATCCGGTGAGTACACATATATTAGGTGAGTACGTCCCGTGAATAACGACCATTAGATCTTGATGAATGAGTGGCTGAGATTGAATCTCCCATAATATAACTTTCATATAAATACCTCAATTACCAGCTATGTTCATCATAATTGATATTCACTTTCTCTCTCTAAATTACATCTCTCTAGCTCTCCTTCTGCTCTGTTATACGTCTTCATCAGTTCGTCTGCTCTTGCAAATTAAACCTCACTAATTCAATTTCTGATTCATTCAATTTCTTCTTCAATCATCAGCAATTTCCACAAATTAATTCAATCGCAAATTTATCAGCAATTGACTCTCAATTCAATTTTCAATTTTGCACGACTTTTTGTTTCCTCGTTTTGCATGTCAATTTCCGCTCCTTATTTCCGTCCTATTTGATCTTGCTTTCATATTTACTGTTCTTAATTTCTTCATTACTACAATGACGACAAATTATACCGAATTCCCCTTACCTACAGGTATATTCCTTCCTCACTTCCTTCCGCTCTTATTTTCAATTTCTTGATTTTCTGTTAGTTTCTTTTTAAATGATCACTGTCATGATTTCGCAGTTTAGGACGTTTCTTAATTTTCGTTACTTTGCTTTTCAATTTTATCACGGTTTTGTTCAATCGAATTCGCAGTTTGTTTCTTTTTCCGCCTTCAATAGTAACATATTGTCTTTCTGTCTCAGCGTTACTGTACCATTGTTACTATACCAACACCGCTGTATTATCAGTTATTTGTTGTTCTATTTTCACACCTTTTGCGTTTTTACATGGACAATAATCTTTTATTTTCCCTTTTGCCTTACAGAGTCCACCAGTGTCAATACAGTCCATTCGACACCAATCGTACAACACGATCACACTGCCCAATCAGATAATCAACTTGTTCTCTCTCATACTACTAAGGGAAGCGAGCAATGGATTAGAGTAGTTGAGAGTAAGTTCACTCCAACAGTTGGTACAATCTTCCCCTCACTTGAGGCAGGTATAGAGTTCTATAATGTTTATGCTCGAGCATGTGGATTTACCCCTAGGCTGTACACTGCCAAAACTATTAGAGGTGGTACAACATACTAGAAATTCATTGTCTGCAATTGTCAAGGGTTCAGGGGAAATAAACAAAGGCTACGTTATGACACTGTCAATGACGACAGTAATGGTGAGTCTGTTAAACGGAAAGTCAAGATTACTAGGATTGGCTGCAAAGCAGCTTTAAGATTTGCACTTGTTGCTGGGCTTACGGGTCCTGCTATAATTGACGAGTTTCGTCAATGTCATAATCATCGGCTCACCTCCGTTTCTAATCGAGATTTGGAAAAGCTTTCAAGATCACTTGACATATTCCAGAAGCAACTTATTCTGGACAATTCAAAACTGAATATTGGGGCTGCCAAGACTTTTGCAATGTGTAAAGAGTTTGCGAAGGGGTACGAAAATATCGGTGCTACCGTGACTGATTTCAAAAACTTCCAGCGAGACATCAAATGCTATATAGGGCAAAGAGATGTTGATCTCTTCCTTTCTCGTCTTCAAAAGCTACAAGCCACTGGAAAAGGATTTTACTTTGCATATCAAGCTGATGCATCAAACTGCCTGTCAAGGGTTTTTTGGGCTGATTCAATTGCAGTGCGGAACTACTCACGATTTGGGGATGCCGTTAGTGTTGATCCCACCTACGGCACAAATAAGTATTCCATGGTGTTTACACCATTCACCGGAGTTGATCACCACAGAAAATCAATCTTCTTTGGTGCATGTTTGCTGACAGATGAAAGTGAAGATTCCTTCACATGGACATTTCAGCATTTTATGAATGCAATGGGTCACAAGGAGCCCCAATTCATTATCACTGATCAGTGTCTTGGAATAAAAAATGTTGTCCCTGCAGTTTTCAAAAACGCTCGCCATCGTTACTGTATGTGGCAATTAACTGAAAAGGTCACAGACAAGGTGGGTTCAGCTCTTTGCAAAGACACTGACTTCTTGTCCCGCTTCAATTCTGTGGTGTGGGACTCTGATTTGGACCCGTCAGAGTTTGAGGAGAAATGGCACCTCCTTGTTTCATATTTCAATCTTCAAGACAACAAATGGCTTAAAACCATGTTCGAGGAACGACATCGTTGGATCCCTGCCTACCATCGTGACATTCTGATGGGCTGCATATTACGAACAACACAGAGATCTGAGAGTGCCAATTCATTTTTTAAGCGATATGAGAATCACTTTGGCACCCTCGTGGAATTCTGGATGCGGTTCGAAACTGCCATGGACCAACAACGGTACAATCAAAGGTGTGATGATCATGATAGTGACAGTTCATTCCCTGTCACGGAAACGAAGATACGGTTAGAAAAACATGCTGCTGCGGTCTACACACACTCTGTGTTCTACGTGTTTCAAGAGGAAATAAAGTCTTCTATAACATGTGGTGTAAGTGACTTTGCAAAGGAGGGCGATGTAAGGATAATTGGTGTCGAAGATGCTGAAACAAACAAAACTTATCAGGTTAAATTCAATATTTCAACCACAGATGTTACCTGCACTTGTAAACTTTTCGAAAGAACCGGATTACTTTGCAGACATATTATCTGGGCATACACCGGGAAAGGAATTAATCAAATCCCAAGCAAGTACATATTAGGTCGTTGGACGAAGAATTCTCATTCACCTGACAGGTTTGCATCTAAGATTATTATTCCTTACAGTAACATGTTACAAATTCTCAATGTTACAGTTTCATTTTCCTGTGTAATGTTATTATTCCTTACAGTAACATGTTAACGTAAACAAATTTTTATTGTTTCAAATACAGGTTTGATTCCAATGGTAATATCATCGAGGATTCTGATATGGCTCACTCTGGTAAGACTAATTTGTGGAAACTTTGGGCAGAATTCAATGCAACAGTTAACGTTCTCAATACTTTGGAAGATGATCACATGGATGAGTTAGCTACAGTTCTTGTTCAGTTCCGGGAGAAATTCTCGCTTAATGCTCCACAAATTACTAAAGAACAAGAAATTGAGATGTTGTTGGGTTGCACTGCCTCATCCGAGATAACTGTTCTGCCACCAATAAAAGCACACAACAAGGGTAGCGGAAAAAGATTGACCTCGGCAAAAGAACAATCCATTGCAAAGGCAGCAAAACCAAAGAGACTGTGTGCGTACTGCAATAAAAAATCTGACCATGACAAAAGAACTTGTCTTCTTTGCATTGCTGATGAAGCTGCAGCAAAATCAACTACAACAAAGAAGTAGTACAATACTGTAATGCTGTTACAGTTAAGCTGTTACAGTTCACCTTGTTACAGTTACTTACGATTCAATAAATTGAATTTGGAACAATGTAGTTCTGTTCAACTGCAGTACACGCTGTTAAAGACTCATATATTTTTCTACGTACGAAGATTTGTTATAGTAACAATATCAGTTTTCTCGTCTACGTTCATATTGCAACGACATGGTATCACTCGTCCCCTCCTAGGGTTTAGTTTTGGCTTTTGCATTACGAATTACTATTATAAGGAAAAGGGTTTAGTGTTGGTTTAGGCGGCTCCGCGAAGCGGTGACGCCTAATCCAACCCTAAACCCTTTTCCGTCCTCTTTTTAGGTTAGTCATTACCCTCTTTTAATGTCGGCCACGACAGGGTATCACTCGTCCCCTCCTAGGGTTTAGTTTTGGCTTTTGCTTTACGAATTACTATTATAAGGAAAAGGGTTTAAGGTTGGATTAGGCGGCTCCGCGAAGCGGTGACGCCTAATCCAACCCTAAACCCTTTTCCGTCCTCTTTTTAGGTTAGTCATTACCCTCTTTTAATGTCGGCCACGACAGGGTATCACTCGTCCCCTCCTAGGGTTTAGTTTTGGCTTTTGCATTACGAATTACTATTATAAGGAAAAGGGTTTAGGGTTGGATTAGGCGGCTCCGCGAAGCGGTGACGCCTAATCCAACCCTAAACCCTTTTCCGTCCTTTTTTAGGTTAGTCATTACCCTCTTTTAATGTCGGCCACGACAGGGTATCACTCGTCCCCTCCTAGGGTTTAGTTTTTGCTTTTGCATTACGAATTACTTTTATAAGGAAAAGGGTTTAGGGTTAGATTAGGCGGCTCCGCGAAGCGGTGACGCCTAATCCAACCCTAAACCCTTTTCCGTCCTCTTTTTAGGTTAGTCATTACCCTCTTTTAATGTCGGCCACGACAGGGTATCACTCGTCCCCTCCTAGGGTTTAGTTTTGGCTTTTGCATTACGAATTACTATTATAAGGAAAAGGGTTTAGGGTTGGATTAGGCGGCTCCGCGAAGCGGTGACGCCTAATCCAACCCTAAACCCTTTCCCGTCCTCATCATAAGGAAAAGGGTTTAGGGTTGGATTAGGCGGCTCCGCGAAGCGGTGACGACTAATCCACCCCTAAACCCTTTTCCGTCCTCGTTTTAGGTTAGTCATTACCCTCTTTTAATGTCGGCCACGACAGGGTATCACTCGTCCCCTCCTAGGGTTTAGTTTTGGGTTTTGCTTTACGAATTACTATTATAAGGAAAAGGGTTTAGGGTTGGATTAGGCGGCTCCGCGAAGCGGTGACGCCTAATCCAACCCTAAACCCTTTTCCGTCCTCGTTTTAGGTTAGTCATTACACTCTTTTAATGTCGGCCACGACAGGGTATCACTCGTCCCCTCCTAGGGTTTAGTTTTTGCTTTTGCATTACGAATTATTATTATAAGGAAAAGGGTTTAGGGTTGGATTAGGCGGCTCCGCGAAGCGGTGCCGCCTAATCCAACCCTAAACCCTTTTCCGTCCTCATCATAAGAAAAAGGGTTTAGGGTTGGATTAGGCGGCTCCGCGAAGCGGTGACGCCTAATCCAACCCTAAACCCTTTTCCGTCCTCGTTTTAGGTTAGTCATTACACTCTTTTAATGTCGGCCACGACAGGGTATCACTCGTCCCCTCCTAGGGTTTAGTTTTGGCTTTTGCATTACGAATTACTATTATAAGGAAAAGGGTTTAGGGTTGGATTAGGCGGCTCCGCGAAGCG
>JAIUZE010032479.1:0-10429 GCA_022085475.1 Heliosperma pusillum | reverse complement strand
TTTAGTAAAGTCGAACAAAATAGCCAAAAGAGCCGTGGGCCCAGTCCAGGCCCGTGTTGGGGTCGGCCCAAGTCAGCCCATGAATTTTCTCTTTGGACTTGTGACGGTTTTTGAGTTATTACCATTTTATCGTGTTTTGTAATATTTAGCAAGTGGGAAATGTTAATAAGTAAAATATTTAATTAAAAAGGTTTTTCATAAAATTATAATTTCTCACATGTTAGAATTATAAGCCGAGATTATATTTTAATGTGATATCCTTTAAGTCAAGCGGGTTTTGGTGTGATATAATAATTCACATGTTAGAAGTTTTAATAAAATAACATGTAATGAATATGTTGATTTTTATGATCAAGTCTATGTGGAAAGACTCTGTTTCTAGCCGGTTTGATCAAACGGGTTTGGTCAAACTAAGATCTAGTCAGCCCCGTTTTGACTGATGACCCGGCGCGGGACTCGGGTCGGGGATTTGTCTTCAGGTAAGGTTTTATTTTAATGAATGAATGAATAAGCCTTAGTAGATATGAGGCGATATGATATTTTGAATATGATTTGTATGCATTAGAGTCACATGATAGAGAAGTTTTTCCCGTGACTGTGTAATTGTATGATATATGTCGTGTTGACTAAGTACCCATAGAGAATTATGAGAATATGGCGTCTTGACCATTCTAATTCTAAATGAGTATCTTGGACCATGACATTGATAGGCCTTACTATCTTTAACGAGCATATGGAGTTTACCGCTTAATAGCTTTTGTGTCCCGGCTTGGTGGATCTCCAAGTCAAGGCATGGCTGCCATTGCTTCCACTTTGGGGAATGGAGCCAGCTTCAGTACTAGCCAACCTTTTGGTGGATCTCCTTAGGGATACTCATGTGATGATTCTTGGGTGCGATGGATCTTCGCATTTCTCTAGGTCTGCGCAGTCTAGGTTTAGGGTAGAGTTGTATCTTGGCCATGTTATTAGGGTAACCTCTGAGCTAAGATATGTGATTTGGATCTGGGCCATGTTTTAAAGGTAACCGCTGAGCCTAGATGTGTGCTTTGTATTTTGGCCATGTTATTAGGGTAACCGCTGAGCCTAAATATATAAGTATATCCTACCTCGTGGTATAGACTCGCGTTACAGAAGTCTTCTATTGACGGTACTAGGAACTTATGCCTGTTTGTAGACGTATTGGTCTTTCATGTTTGATGATTCTATGAATCTTAGAAGGTGAGATGCAAGCCGGCTAAGGTTGATAGCGTTTGGATTACCGGTTGTTAACTGATTCACATGATATTATGTTTGATTAGGGTTTGAGTGTATCATGGCCATGTTTTAAAGGTAACCTCTGAGCTAGCATACCAGCTTCCCTACCTCGTGTTATAGATAAATAACGGTTTCACATGATAGCTTTCATATGTTAGGTTATATGTTAGTTATTTGTTTCATAACATGAAAAGCATATCGTATATGTAAAGTGTTGTATTTTTCATATACATTTCTTTTATGTTATTCATGTTTTATTAAACTCGACATTTCGTGGCTGGGAGAACTCGGAGTTACTCCCCACTGACTGTGGCTTCCGTGTTTATATATAATGCGGTTGGCAGGTTTGTGATGCATACTTGGGTACATTGACGAGCTAGCGAGCGAAGTATTTACCTTGGACCTATATTCGGTTCTTAGGATTGTATATTATTATACACTCTTTTATTTCGTATTTATACGGGAAACATGTCTCCCGTTTCAGATACTTTTATTGTATAATATTATTTCCTTTTTTTGTTATGAACCTTTTTATTTATGACACCTCCTTATGATGAATATATTTAATAGTAGGTTCCGGTTTTAAAATATACCGATTTTCACTAAAGTGAACCTATTAGAAACGTATTCTCATCTTTTATTTATTTAAATTATTTTTTTTCTTTCCGCAAATTTGAGGGTGTTACAGTTGGTATCAGAGCTATTTTGCTCCCGACGCACGTTTGTGTACCCTTGCATAAATAACTTGACATTAATAAATAATAAACTTGTGAGATAGAAGGGTAGGATGGGTAGATTAGGATTTATGTTGTAGTCTATTTGTTTATGCTAATTGTTAGGAGTAACTTAATTTGTTTTGTCTCTTATGAAGATGGTTGGACCTCGTGGAGAAGAGATCTGTGTTACCTAGAAGGAGTATCCTCTACCGAAGATTTGAAGATTTACAAGCTTAATTGAAGTGTATTCCTTCTTTATCTATGAATTCTCTCGTCCTTATTGTATTATGCTCTCTTCCTTCTATCTAGGAGCTTCTTTCTCTTCCAACCTATTTGCCTCTTGGAAATTACTCTAGATAGTTCCTCCATCTTACCATTTGTATCCTTACCTCCCTTTTGTAACATTTTTATGGATGTCGTACCCATTTGTTTATGGTATATTATACTTAGTAGGAAGAACTTTGAATTTTGTGGAATATTAGTGTTTGTTAGAAGGAACTCGTGATTTGAGGAAAATGGTATAGATCTAATTTCACCCTATGGTGGTGAGAGTTGGTACCTTGAGGAAGAAGTTTAGAATATGGTACCTAACCTTCCTAGTAAGCTAGTTTCATGTTCAGATGATTATAAGGAATTGAGGATAAACTTAGGATGAAACTCTCTTAGTAGTTTTAGACTATGAAAGCTTAATGTTTCAATATCGTTTTGAGGATCGAAATAATCATAACGATAAGTTTGTAGTTGTGGTTAAGAATTTTAGTGATTCTTTAAGTGTTACTTGGGAAATTATAGTCTTTAAATGTTGGACCCTAACGGGAATAATTACCTTGTAGAATTTTGAATTTGGATGACCAAACTTGAGGAATATTGTTATAAGCAAAAACCGATGTATTGAGAGTTTGGAAGAGATAAATAAATTGATTTACGGTTGCATTGCCTTATGTTTGGCAAAAGTTAAGTGAAATAAGATTTGTGTGACTAATCTCTTTGAGGTTTTGTGATTTAACTTTTGAGGATGAGAAGGTTCATTTTTAATAATTTAGGGTAATGACTTTTTGAATAAATTGGATTAAAGGATTTCATAGTAAGTCCTTTACTTTGAGGTTGTTAGAGGTCTTGTTTCCCTAATTATAAATATTTTGATGGTGATTTCCAATAAGAGTTTTGGATGGACCTTAGAAGATTTTAATTGAAGTTGAATAATTGGGAGTTGTTACTCGATATGTCATGCTTATTAAATATTTTGGTAGGAATCGGATGATTGAAAATATTGAGGATATATTGCACTCTCTTGAGGACTAAATTCAGGTGCAGTTAGTGTTGTCAAGTTACGATCGACAATTGAATTTTCATAGATGGAAGATAGTATTATGGTTCATTCCTTCTTTCTTTCCTCTTTCTATTCGATTTATTCTTTCGAATATTCCGTTCCATCTATCGAATTTCATTTCTTATAGGTAGATTACTAGAAGCTTTAGTTAGAAATTTTAGGCATAGATAGTAGAGTTATTACATTTACTATGAAATTTTTGAACTAAAAGCTTTTGGAAATATTTTAATGATTTCAAGTATTTTACCGTCAAGGAGTGTTGAGACTCGTTATTGGAGACGTTCGATAACTAGTTTTCTCATTTATTGATGCGAAAATGTATCTTTTGAGTCTTTGACTTGGGACGTCGATGTGTTCTTAAACTGCAGATGAGAACCGTCCGCCCCATTGATAAGACCCTGTATTTTATTACAAATATATTTTTAAAAGTTTTGAAATAGACCTACATATATGTCACATTACTTCTTCTAAGTTTCGAGGACGAAACTTTTTAAAAGGAGGGGTGATTGTAACAACCCGAAAAGTACCCTATTTTTCTAGTGAAAATATTTTAAGGATACTTTTCAGCCTATTTAAATTTTAAAGTGGAATTTATTGTTTCCAGTCGAATTTGGAATTTCCGAGTTCGTATTTGGAATTTTTGAGAGATTCCATGAGAATCCCGTTTTTTAGTCAACTTTGACTTTCGTTGACTTTTTCCGACTCGCCTTGTAATTTTGAAGACCGAAAATTTATTTAAAAAAATAATATTTTTAATTTATTTTTATTAAGATTTATTTGGATTTATGATAATTTAATATAATTATTTTGAATTTATTCGGAATTAAAGAGAAGGTTTTACGGTTTAATCCCGAACGTCATTTAACTATTCCCGAGTCGACTTAAATCCCGAAACAAACCGAAACCCGACTTTGGCATGAGTCACACACCCATGTCATCTTTTTCCACTCACTTTAGATATTTTAAATTAATATGATTAAACTAATAATAATATCTAAGATATTTATAACTTTATCGATCCGTTAACTTAAATTACGCAAATCGTTTACAAAACAGACCCGATTTCTCACCAAGCCACACGGCTCCTCTCCTCTCTTAAGCTAGATATTTTTCCTTTCTTTTTATTACAATAACATAATATCTAGATATTTGGTTTAATTAACTTAATATCTAATTATATCTAATCAATTACCGTAATATAATTATTAAACCCGAGTCAATCCCGTAACAACAATTCAAAACCCGACTCATAAATTCCTCTATATCTACACGGCCCATTCTCCACTCTTACTCACCACTTATCTTTTCATTTTACACTAAATCAAATTAATACCTTCTTAAATATAATTAAAATCGTTCTTCATCGTTCTTCATCGTTCTTCATCGTTCTTGAGCAGAATCGTCACAAAACCTTCATTTCTTATTCAAATCCGTCCTAACTTATATTTCTAGAATCTCCTCTTCGCTCTCCATCTTCAAGTACGGTTTATTTTCAATTCCGACAAAATCGTTTTCAACACTTTAATTATGGAAAATCAAGTTTTAATACTAACAATATTATTCTTGTCATTTCTTATAGGGGAAGATTTTGACGACGAGTTTGGTGACTCGTATATATTAGAAGAAGATTAGTAGACGGGTTTTTCTTTAGTTCTTATTTTGGGTGCTAATTGATTTTTGCTAGCTAAGGTAACGATTCCGAGTTACTCGACGAATTAATGTCACATACCTTTAGTTTTTGTTCATATTATTGTTACTTACGGTTTTAGTTAGTAACATGCTAAGTAGTTGTTATTATTATGTTTTATGAATTTATAGCATGTTTGGTGTTCTTGACATATTAGAATGATTTGTTCATAATCATGATTTTTGTATGGATGATTGTTAAAATGGTTGTTTGTTAATTAAAAACATGTTGGAATTAATTTAGAATTGATGTTGGTGTTGGACCGTGTAGGGGGCTGTTTAGAGGGCTGGAAACCGGTCCAAACCAGGCCGGTTCAGGCCGGTTCAGACCCTGTCCAGCCCGGTCTGGTTGGTCCGTGTTTGGTCCTTGTGGGTTGTGTCGATACTTGATTGTTTTGTTGTTGTTTTGACGGGTTTTAAATATGTTAAAGCATGCGGGAAATATTAAGAAACGGTTTTAAAAATGACGACCTAAAACAGGCCCAAACCAGGCCGTGGGCCCAGTCCAGGCCCGTGTTAGGTCCGGCCCAAATCAGCCCATGAGTCACCTTTTTAGTCTTGTGACGGTTTTTAAGTTTAGTGTTAATTTATCGTGTTTTGTAATATTTAGCAAGTGGGAAATTTTAATAAGTAAATTATTTAATTAAAAGTATTTTTCATAATATTATAATTCCTCACATGTTAGAAATTATAATACGAGATTATAGTTTAATTCGATATCCTTTAAGTCATGCGGGTTTTAGTAAGATTTAATAATTCACATGTTAGAAGTTTTAATAAAATAACATGTAATGAATATGATGATTTTTGTGTTCAAGTCTAATTGGTAAAGACTCTGTTTCTAGACGGTTTGACCAAACGGGTTTGGTCAAACTAAGATCTAGTCAGCCCCGTTTTGACTGATGACCCGTCGCGGGACTCGGGTCGGGGATTTGTCTTCAGGTAAGGGTGTATTTAATTAATGAATTAGCCTTAGTAGATATGAGGCGATATGTTATTTGAATATGATTTTTATATGCAATTAGTCACATGTTAGGAAGTTTTTCCCGTGACTGTTTGATTGGATGATATGTGTCGTGTTGACTAAGTACCCATAGAGAATTATGAGAATATGGCGTCTTGACCATTCTAATTCTAAATGAGTATCTTGGACCATGACATTGATAGGCCTTACTATCTTTAACGAGTATATAGTTCATGGTTAATAGCTTTTGTCTCCCGGCTTGGTGGATCTCCAAGTTGGGGCATGGCTGCCATTGCTTCCACTTTGGGGAATGGAGCCAGCTTCAGTACTAGCCAACCCTTTGGTGGATCTCCTTAGGGATACTCATGTGATGAGTCTTGGGTGCGATGGATCTTCGCATTTCTCTAGGTCTGCGCAGTCTAGGTTTAGGGTAGAGTTGCATCTTGGCCATGTTATTAGGGTATCCTCTGAGCTAAGATATGTGCTTTGGATCTGGGCCATGTTTTAAAGGTAACCGCTGAGCCTAGATGTGTGCTTTGTATTTTGGCCATGTTATTAGGGTAACCGCTGAGCCTAAATATATAAGTATATCCTACCTCGCGGTATAGACTCGAGTACAGAAGTCGACTATTGACGGTCCTAAGAACTTATGCATGTTTCTAGACGGATTGGTCTTTCATGTTTGATGATTCTATGAATCTTAGAAGGTGAGATGCAAGCCGGCTAAGGTTGATAGAGTTTGGATTACCGGTTGTTAACTGATTCACATGATATTAGGTTTGATTAGGGTTTGAGTGTATCATGGCCATGTTAAAGGTAACCTCTGAGCTAGCATACCAGCTTCCCTACCTCGTGTTATAGATTAATAACGGTTTCACATGATAGCTTTCATATGTTAGGTTATATGTTAGTTATTTATTTCATAACATGAAAAGCATATCGTATATGTTAAGTTTTGTATTTTCCATATACATTGCTTTTATGTTATTCATGTTTTATTAAACTAGACATTTCGTGGCTGGGAGAACTCGGAGTTACTCCCCACTGACTGTGGCTTCCGTGTTTATATTTAATGCGGTTGGCAGGGTTGTGATGCATACTTGGGTACATCGACGAGCTAGCGAGCGAAGTATTTACCTTGGACCTATATTCGGTTTTAGGATGTATTATTATTATAACACTCTTTTATTTCTGTATTTATACGGGAGATATGTCTTCCGTTTCAGATACTTTTTATGTATACTATTATTTCCTTTTTGTTATGAACCTTTTTCTTTAAGACACCTTCGTTATGATGAATATATTTAATGATAGGTTCCGGTTTTAAAATTTACCGGTTTTCACTAAGGTGAACCTATTAGAAACTTATTCTCATCTTTTATTTATTTAAATTACTTGTTTATCTTTCCGCAAATTTGAGGGTGTCACATTAATTGCAAAACACACGACATACACACGAAATACACGAGTACAACACGGCATATTTACATACTAGTGTTGATTTTCCAAAATCGTTTTAAAGCAAACCTTTGAGCAAATATTTATTATTTTTTAGAGTTTGTTTTTCAAAAGAATCGTGCATCAATTATTATCAATCGCTTGAGTGAAATACGTTATTGGATAATAGTACATCATTATAAGCTTACAATTCTTTAACGGGATTCTGTGTGAGTTATATTGTACTTTCTTATTAGCGTAAGATAGTATAGAGTATTTAGCGATACTCACCTTGAGTTATAATCTTAGTGTTGATTATACGAGTGGGTTGGTAATTTTTGTAATCCGTAGAAAGGTACTAAAAATTATTAATCGAGAATAGTGGACGTAGGTTTCAACGTGTGAAACTGAACCACTTCAAAAAATCGTGTGCCTCTCTCTTATCTCTTTACTTTTCGTTATTTCGTTATTCGCGCTTACTTTGATTAATTAATTAGTTGATTTTAATTCATAAGATCAAATAATTAATTACATATCTTATAAATCGAAAAAGTGGGGCTAGTTTTTAATACTCAATTCACCCCCCCTCTTTCGTATTCGATCAATAGACTCTACAATTGGTATCAGAGCCTCGTGCTCTTGATTGCCTTACAGCAAGGAGTCTGATCCATTTATCTTTTTATTTTTATTTATTTTCCGCTGCATTTAATTTTATTTTTAATGGATTCCAAACATCTGAAGTGTCCCGTATTCGATGGGAAGAACTACAGTTTATGGAAAAATATGATGACCCATTTCATAAAGGGTAACGATTGGGAGTGTTGGCTAATCATTAAGAATGACCCTAATAAGATCATGCTTGGATCTGTTAATGGCACTCGCGTCGAAAAGAAAGAAGACGACTATGTTGAGGCAGAATATAAGAAAGCTTAGAAAAATTCAAAGGCTATTAGTCTTTTGCAAAACGGCATGACCCATACTGAATTTGATCGTTTCTCATCTAGTTCTACTGCCAAGGAAATAAGGGATGGTCTAGAGTTAGCCTATGAGGGGACAACTGTTGTCAAAAAAACAACGTATTGCTCTACTTATGCGAAAATACGAATTGTTCTCCATGGAACAAAATAAATCGCTTGACAGCATATCCACTCGCTTCTCTAGTATCATTAATGAATTAAAAAATCTTGGAAAAACTTTTGACTCCGAGGAAATTGCCAGGAAGATCCTTAGAAGTCTATTTAATTGATGGAGACCTAAGGTGACGGAAATTGAGGAATGTAAAGATCTATCTGACCTATCTTATCAAGAGCTACTTGGAACCCTAATGGCTCACGAGATTAATCTTGATGAAGATGAGGCAAATGATAGTAATAGCAAGAAAGTGGCTTTATAAGCCGAATCTAGTGAAAGACAAGATTCAGATCTTGAAGATGAAATAGGGTTATTTGCTAGACGTTTTCAGAAAAAGTTCTTTAATAAACCACAAGGGAAAACATTTAACAATAACACCAACAAATCTTACAAAAAGCCAATTGAGTCAAAAGGGTCTCTTTCAAGTCGTGGTTGCTTCAAATGTGGCGATAATGATCACATGATCAAAGATTGCCCCACATGGAAGAAAATCAAAGACAAAAATCAACGAGACAAATCCAAGAAGGAATTCAAGCAAGTGATGATGGCTTATTGCTGGGGAGATCTCGACACAGAGGACGACGAGTCAGAGGAAGAAGAAGTCGCCAACTTGTGTCTAAGCAATGTCAGTCTTGACCTAATCTCTGACAGTGACAATGAAAGCGAATCCGAGATGTGTCTTGTTGGCAACTCAGATTCAGAACGAGATTCAGAAGATGATGAAGAGGTTAGTCATCTTGAACTTAAAAAGCTAGTTAAGAATTTATCTAAGAAGTCTTTAATTAAGTATTTTGAAGAAGCCTTAGATCATTGTCATGAACAGAGTCTAGAATTAAAAGATCTTCAAGAACAAATTCTTGACATTGCTAAGGAAAACCAACTTCTTAAGGCCAAAGCTAAAAAGCTCAAGTCTAAAGTTATGGCAACTTCAGCTATAACTTCAGACTAGACAAATGTTGAGAAAGAAGCTCTTGAGTCTAAAGTTATTGCTAATGAAGCTATAATCTCAAAGTTAAAACTCAACATTAAGCATCTTCAAGCCAAAGTTATAGCCAATGAAGCTGTAACTTCAGAATTGAAGAAAGTCAATGAGCTTTTACAATCTGACGCTAAGGAAAAGGAAGTTGTTATCCTTGATAACGAGAAAGTAAACTCCTTTCTTTCTCATAAATTGAAAGATATTGTGACAACCCTCGCGAATGCGGAAATATAAAACAAACAAGCATGTGAAATATATAGCGGAAATGTGAAGTTTTAAAAACTTTTATACATGCAAGTTAAATAAAACGAGGAGTGTCAAAATATTACAAACTAAGTACAGAAAATAACAAAGAGACGGGGTCTCTTAAAATGTTAGCAAAGAACAAGTGTTTAGCAAATAAGCTAAAATCGTCTAGAGGTTAATCTTCCAGGGACAACGCCCGCTAGCTCACCCCCGAACCCAAAATGTCACATCCAAAAAGTCAATCCATGCAAGCAACCTGTTCATTCATGAAAAACATGAACGCCACAGTCAGTGGGGAGTAACTCCGGGTTCTCCCAGCCATATCACCTTTAACGTACATATAAGGAAATACAAAACTAAAATCATGCATATATAGATATCCATGTGAGTTACGATAAGAATAGATAGGCAATTCTATGTATAATGATAAGATCATGTGGAAGTCAAATCCGAAACCATCATGTTATTCAAAGACTCGGGGAAGACACTCTTAGGCAACCGAATACGCTCACTAGGGCTTGCATCTCACCGTTAGCGGTATAAGATTGATAAGATTGAGACTCGACAGACAAACAAGTCAAGTCATGCGATGATCACGATAAATACAACATATTATCATCCATTCCCGAACCAAGACAATGACGGTGTCCAATCGTGCAATGACCATGAACAATATCATGAAATCA